>BGPR01015337.1:0-36926 GCA_013235015.1 Araneus ventricosus
TCTATGAATGACTTAATTTTAACTTATAAGTTTAAAAATGTCACAATTTGCATAGAAGTGGAGATCGGGCAAAACTGTTAAGGGGTTAATTATACTTTTTTGGGTTCTAATTTGTAACAATTGCAATAATTTTTCTTCTAGGATGGATCTGCAGCGGATTCTATATATAACAAAATGTGTAATTAATGTCGTAGGCATTATAATAACTAATTTGTATTGTATACCTACATACCTATTATGGATGTGGGTTATATTGCTGCCTTTTCGAATCATTAATCACCCAGGCTATTGGTATCTGGAAGGTGTTATGTTCAGATGGTTACTGACTGTTGTTGCTGGATGGGGTTGGAGATCTAAGTATCAGAGTAAGTTTTATATTTATTTTTCTACCTGATTTGTATTCATCTAATCATAATTAGATATTTTTGAGCATTTTAGTTTTCTTCTATTTTATTAATAGTTTTTGATTTTCCCATTTCAGAATGTTGGGGTAAGTAGGTTTAATAAAATCTTTCCAGTTTTCTGGGAGATTTTTCTCATTAATTTATTTTCCTGCAAATTAAGGATGGGAATGAAACAAGGAAATGTCTAGGCTAGAAGTTCTTTGCGAATTTATAATTAGAACTTTCATTGCAGAAACAGGCATAAAATTCTATATAGATTTAATCATTATAAATTAAGCATAGTTTTTGTATATTTTAGCCAGATTAATAATATGTGCAAGAAGTTTTTGAATGTTATCTGCAGAGTGAGAAATGAAAAGTATCATAAATAACTGATAGCAGACAAAGTATGTGTTGGCAGAGTTATGAAGGCACAATTGAAATTCAGGCTTCAGATTTTGGTATAAAAGATTAGGGATGGTGGACATATTGTGAGGGTTGTTTTTTCCCCTACAAATCATTTTTCAGAAATATATAGAGGGTTAAAGTGGACCAAGACCATGTTTTGCCTATTTTGCGCTAGTGCTGCCATTAGTGTAGGATTCAATTTCGTAGTTCAAAAGAGGCAACCAGGCTAATTTTTCTGTTGTTTCTGATGTTGAAATTTCTTATTTGATATACATTTTTGTATGTTTTTTGTTTTAGGATGTGGTATGTATAATTTTTATGGCATTTAATCCTTTGAGAAACACTATATTAAAAAAAAAAAAAAAACTTAAAAAGGTTGAAGTTCTGACAGTAAAATATTTTACATATGTAGAAGTCCATTGTTATTTTAAATGCAGCTAATCAACTTTGAGATCTGTTTTCTTACAAATGAATCTCATGGAATTGATCCTCTGTAACTCTGAACCTTCCATAAAAATTAAAATTGTGTAGAATTTCTTAAATTTCTGGGCAAATTATTGCCTAATACGGAGGTTTGAAGAACTTATCTTCATGAAATGATGGTTCAGAATTTTGATATCTATTTTCGAAAGCCTTTACAGAACTTATGAGCTTATCCTATGTGATCTAAGAAACTAATTCCAACAGATTTGAATATGAACAAACTGTTGCGTGAAAATTTGTCATGAAATTTATGAAATTTTCGTTTGTTAATATTGAAATCTTTCATGTAAGAAACATCAATATCCCTCAAAAGTTTTCTTATTTAATATTTACTAGCCATTGTACCTGCGGCTTTGCATGTGTTTATTTGTTCTATAGATATATGAACCCACTGAATATGTAAAATGCAATCTGATATTGAAAAAAATTTGATTTTGAAATTAGTCACAAATCTTTAAAACAGCCGTTTATAATGAGGTGTAAACAAACATAAATTCAGCGCATACGCAAAGCACAGCTCCTGCTATTTCACGCTTGCGCGGATGAAACGCAAAGCACAGATCCTGCTGTTTTATGCATGCACGGATCAAGGATGGTATTTTATGCATGAGCGCATCGAGGTTGGATTGGATCCTGCTTTTCATTCAGCGCAAAAAAAAAAAAAAAACTTAATTGGCAAAAATTTCTTGCTTGAAAAATTATACTAAAAATGCTGGCAAAGCAATGCAAATAAACCAGATTTTATTATAGTTTAGGAATTAATTTTTAAGGTTAGAAAGAAAATGTCTCAGTAATGAAATTAGTATCATTTTTAGATAATCTGTTTTTAAGTCAATAAGCAGTAAGTAAGCAAAGGGCAATTTTTATTACATTTTTTTTAAATAGTGGAAGACGATTTCAAGATTTGATGGAACAGTGAAACTGATTTCACTTTCATTATAGCAATGAAAAGTATTGTTGCAAATCATCTGAAAAATAATTTGTTAAAATTAATGAAGAAATTGCATAAAAAATAAATTGATATCAAAAGATGGTTTTTTAAATGTTCTAAAAATCATTTTATGTGATATTTTCAAAAGTTATAAAGGAAAAATGTTAATTTTGTTGAATTTTTAACTAATTAACATTCTAATTAAAATTTCAAAAAAGTTGCACCAAGATACATACCCCCTTTTAAACTATGGTAGCTCTGTGTCTAATGGTCTGTCTTGTAGAGTGCACACAGACACACATTCTTTTTCATTATAAGTAGAGATTGAAGAAATATGAACTAAGAAAATGAGATAAAAAGTGTATTATTCTTGACCTGAAATATCCAGTGTTTTAAAAATTATTAAATTTTGCTTCATTTTTTAAAACTTTTATTCTATCAAGAAGTTTGACCAAATCTCACTTTTCATAATACAGTAAAAACTTAACTAACCGGCATGCTCGGGAAACACCGATTTCCGGATACCTGAAAAGTCCGGATAGTTGAGTGTGACGGGAAAAATGGGGGGGGGAATAGCCATTTTTTTTTTTTTAGATTTTTTCGGCCAAATAATTTGTTTTTGGCATTTTGAAATGTGCATTAAACATAATTTTCAAGAATACTTATGTATCTTCCATGACGTATTTACGAAACATATTATGAAGATTTTAATTTAACATTGATGGTAAAAAAAGTATGATCTGTAACCGAATTTTTACCGTAAATATATAGATTGTAAAAATATAAGCATATAAAAATAGCCAATGAAACTGAAAAATATTTTACTCAGCAAGAATAATAAAACTCTTTTAAGTGATCATAAACAAATCCCAGACTGAATATCAAAACTAATTATCTTTTAAAAAATCGAAAGGGTTATTGCGCGATATGCGCTCCTGCACGTGATATTACGTAATCGGATTTAACAGCTGCCGGTATTCGGAGATTAAATAAATAAAGGAAAAGAGACTTACCAATCTGGAGTAACTCCCCATGAGCTTTTTTTTTACCGATTCTATCCCTTTAACTTTTTTTCGGTTGGCGATTTCGTTTTTAGGTCTCGTTTTTTGACGAAAGGTGTGGGTTACTTTTTTTTTTTTTTTTTTACTGTTCTCACTTTTGATTTTGAACCCCCCCCCAAAAAAAACAAATCTGTGTACGTCACAGTACTGTATATTGCTTTGTTTTTTCCCCCTTCTACGCCCCCTCCGTGCGGAGCAGACGTTGCATTTCAGAAATAAATTGTCCACGTGAATGGAACGGCCCATGCTAAATTTTGGCGCGCGGATGTAAAATTTTTAGAAAAACTCATTTTCTAATTTTTCCGGTTAGTTGAGCTTTCCGGATACTTGAATGCCGGATAATCGAGAGTTTACTGTAATGAAAGATATACAATCGGACCCAGCTTAACACAGGGGATGCGTTCTAGTAAGTTCCTGTGTTATCGAAACAACATTAAATGAGGATATCACAACGCGTAAATAATGTGGATACATGAAGCAGAACAGAGACTTTATCATTTTTTTTGTTTTATATTGTAATGTTTATTGTTAAATACATTTTTATTACATTACTTATAGACTTATTTATTGCTCATATCGATTTTTATTCATAAAACATTTATGAAAAGAAAAGTTCAAGTAAAGAAGTAATGTTTGTGATGAGGAAGGTTCTTCATTTAACATTTTTTCTTTTTTTGTGAAGAAGTCATCTAATGTCGTTTGAGCCTTTTCCTGTTTTGTTTAGCAAGTAGTTGTCGATAGCCAATCATCACACCAATGACATTTCTTCTTGCTTTTGAACTTCTATCAAAATTTAAATCACTTATAGAAACTAATTCATAATTTCTGTTTTAATGGCTAAATTTCTTTTCGAAAATCTGTTGAAAGTTCGTTGTGCTTCTCATCTTCAGAAATACTAATTTCGTCTTTTTCTTGCACTTGTTCTACTAATGCTTGTAAAGCCTTAGTAGAACAACAAGTGCATGAGCAATACCAATACTATGTGCAATTTCAAGGAATCTCAATGCTACTCTGTAATACTGAAACTATGTTAAATGGAGCCTTACTGTAATCAGATTAAAAAATTTAAAATCTGAAATTCTGTCAGATTATTAGAGAAATAATATTTTGGGAATATTTAAACTTTTTACTCTTTGCTTGATTTATGCAAAAAACTTAGGAAAATAATGAAAGTAACACTTTATTTCATAATTAATTTCAATTTATAAATTAAAAAGATAGTTAAAAGCTGTATTTGTTTAAAAAAAAAAAAAAAAAACCTATTGCATGCAAGTCCTGTTCAAATTGCATTTTGTTATTCATATTAGTATACAGACTATTAAATGTGAATGTATTTTTCATATGTACTATATTTTTTTAGAAAGTGATGATATTATATTACTATTCTGCAGTTTAAAACAAATTTAAGCATCATTTGAAATTAGTACAACCTAAAATAATTATTTAAAGACAAAAGTGTTGAATATTCTGTGATGGCCGTAAATAATTGTGCAGTGGAATTTGTAACATATTCTTGCAGGCACAAGTTCATATTTTTGTATATCTCGTTAGATAAATCTATATAAAGGGGGGGGGAGAGGTCCATAAGTAAAGTACACCTATTCAGAGCTGCTTAGAGCTGTAAAAATTCACCAGAGAAGTATAAAACTTTGTAGATGACTTAATAAAGGGACAGGAAAAATGTTTAGTGAAAAAATAGTTCCAGATATGGCCATCACAAGGCATATTACCATGAAAATCCATAGTACGCTTGCAAATTTCTTTTTATAACTGCTATAAAATCTACAAAAGTTCAAGCAGAATTTGTTGCAGGTACTGGTTTCCTCCTGAAGGTTTGAAACTGTAAGCCTCCTCTTCATAAAGAGCAGCTTTTTACTGCTACCTCTACAAAAACAGGTTTAATTCCTCTTCCAGGAATGAACGAAGAATGTTTTTCTTCAAATTTCATTATCATTTTCAGTGTCCTGAGTACTTTAGCAACGACTGGTTCAGTTAAAGCCCCTTGAAAGTGCAAAACTTCCAATAGAGCAGTTTCTGCAGAATCAACATTTTGATAAAAAGAGTTTAATTATTAAAGTCTTAAACTCAAAGCCATTGTGGTGGCAAGTGCACTCCAGCATCACAACGAAAAGTATTTGCATGTGCATTATGGGTTTTCATGATAATATGTCCTTTAGATTTTAGCAAAGATTTCATAATAATTAAATAAATCGTTATTTTTTTTTTATTAGTAGAAAAAGCATAAGATTAGATGGTCCCATACCATTTTTAATCTTTACCCGAATAACTAAAATTTAGTCAATATAGGTTAAAAAAGGCGTACCAATGCTAGACATTTACTTCTCAAGCCATGACAGGCATATCGGGTATTATTTACTATAATTAATTTTATTAAAAACTGTAGCTTTATATAGGTGCAATAATTTTCCCATTTAAAACTATGAACAGAATGGATCTGTGGCAGATCTAAAAGAAGATATGTAGACTTCCTCCAGTGATGGATAAATACTAACTGTGGAAATATTTATAGATGATCTCCACAGCTCTATATTTTTTTAAATATACATTTCATGTTAAAGAATTTAATTGTATATGAGCAGAAAGAGCAAATTTTCAGACAGTGTATGTTTTCGTCAGAATCTTCGATATTAGTTAACAAACGTAAATAAAACCACTTTGATTTTAAAAAGGCAATAAAATATTTCAATTATAATTCAAAAATATTTGTTTCTTCCCTCTCCCACTTCAGCATATTTGTATGCTGAAGGTTTATTAATATTTGTTTGAAAGTAAGATTATAGGTAAGCAAAGTATAGAGAGCCCTAATCCAGACTTCCTTTTATCAGTGCAAAATAAATCGGATGTATTTTCTGAAAACAAAGTTTTTTGTGGTTGCTTGCGAGTAATTTTCTTACTGCTACTTGTTATATCTTTTATGTTCATTTTTTTTATTTCCTAGCAAAGGAGCCTGCACGCGGAAAAATTCACATCATCCATCCATTTTTTTTTGTTGGTGTGTCTTTATTCTACTAAACTCTATGAAGAAGCATCTATTTCCCTACTTTTGAGAATACTTCTCTTTGCTTGGATATTCTCCAAGCTAAGATTTTGATTAAGTTTCTGAAAAATTCATTTGCAATTTGTTTTACAACAAATCTTGTGTTTGAGAAAAGGGTGATGGTATAGTCTTGACTTCATGATTGGAGAATCATGTGAAAACTTGATTCCATCATACATTCATTGTGTATTTGTTCCTGATGCTTGTTAAATCTGCCTTTATGGATCAGATGATTTCATGTTGATGTAGTATTTAAGTTTAGAGAGTAATATGCCATGTCAAGAATTGTCTAGCCTCCTCATTTGGCCTGGGTTCAAAATTGCGAGACCAGCCCCAAAATATCCTTATGTATAAATCAGTCAAGCAGAATATGAAAATAGGTTTTTTAAAATTAAAATTCATCAAGTTCATGCATTGACTTATTTCTACATTATTTCTGTTTTTTATGCAGAAGGTTTCAACTTGTAAAGCATTAATATGTTTTTTTTAATTTTTTTTTTTAATTTCACTAGTGTCTAAAATTATTTTTGCATTGTAAAGTTAACTTACAAATTTAACCGATTCAAAACTTCAAGCATGCAAATATTTTTACCCAGCCATTAATTGATGCATTCAAAAACATTAATTTTCCCAAAATATCTGATTTAAATTTAATTTTGTTATATTAAAATGAATTAATTAAAAAATACTAAAATTTGCATGTTGAGAAAGATTTTATGGTTTGCGAATTTTTGTGTGACTATTTTTTATCTATGATTGTATTTAACAGATTTGTGGTATAATAATTTACACACATTAGCATAATATAGAAAAACTCAAAAGAACTAAATTCTGACAAAGGATTGGACAAATTGTTTATGATAATCTATTGGAAATACAAAATTGCAATGGAAATTTTGAATTTTGTCAAAGTACAAAATGCCTAATTTTTATGTTTGCTTTCTTTATAGTGGTTGAAATGGGAGATGATGTAAGTAAACTCACTCAAGAAAGGTGCCTATTTTTAGTAAATCACCAATCTACAGCAGATGTTCCTTTATTGATGTTGGCTTTTCAAGAAAAGGATCGTGTTTTGGAATCTATTATGTGGATCATGGATCGGTTATTTCGATATACTAATTTTGGAGCTGTGTCTGTGACGCATGGTGACTATTTTATAACTCAGGTAAAACTTCTTTTGATTTCTAGTATATAAGCATACACTTGTTTTTGAACTGTGAAGTCAAATTCAAATTACTCTAAATCAAAATATATGAAATTGCATATGGTTTATAGCAGGGGTTCCCAACCAGGGTTGCGGTGATTTAAATCAATTGCTTAAAATCATTGGTTTAAATCGCGATTTAAATCAACTGACTTTTTAAAAAAAATCACTGATTTAAATCACTTTATTTTAAATATCAAGTTAATCTGCTTTAATGAAATAAAATTGTTCATATATCTTTAAATAGTGATTTTAAAATATTTTTAAATGTATATTTAAAGAAAGAATATAAGAACATAGAAAAATATTTTATTGAATTGATGCAACTAGAGTACTTTCCATATCTTTATTTTTGAGAACACAAGCAAATTAGATTCTAACCCTTTGTGGCACAATGCAATAATTTTTTGAAAGTATGATGAGAAAACATCTTGAATGGCTTTAGTTTATTGTCTAGACATAGAATCTACAAAAAAAGTTTTTTAAAAAACTTACTTCATTCCGAGGGAGGGGGTCGTTCTCCTTTCCGGTCACCCCCTTAGATACAGCCACTTTGATACACTCAAAAATGATTGTTGAATCTTGCAGAAAATTATAAATTAAAACTTCAAGAATATTGGAGCAAAATTTTCGAGTTACTTTGCTAAAATTGTTAAACGTCCAGAACTGAAAAATTTCTTATCTCCGAGTCAAAGAATTTTCCCAAACTTTATCTCTAATAATTCCTATTCCAAAACAAAATTTCATAAGACTGCTATGTACATTCTAAAAGGAGTACTATTAGCCCTATCCTAAACCTATTATTTTCCATTTATAGTTGATTTTAACGGTTGAGAAGCGAGTGAAATTAGGTGTGCCATTAACTGGCACACTTCACCGCAAAGGGTTAAATAAATCTCTAATGAGCAACACAATAAAATGCAAAGTATGAGATGCTCCTTTTTTCATAAAATAAAATAAATATTGTGAAAGGATCATGTTCACAAAGAAAGAACATAGTAAAATGCAGTGAGTTTCATTTTAATATTGGAGAAAACTAAATAGCATTGGGGACAACAAAGTTTTTATATTGCAATAATGTTCAAATGTAAGATAATTAAGTAATGCATATAAATGTTCCAAAAGAAATACAAGCATCTACATAGTGCAATTTAAACTATGATCTATACTTATAAAAGGCAATGTTTGTGAGCGTGTGCGCAATGTCCAGACTAATCTATCACACAGTCATGAAATTTGGCACGTAGGTAGTCCTGATGGTGACTCAATGCACCTCTAGGCCTGAATTTTGAAATTTTATCTAGAAAATTTTTTATTTAATGTTTTGGGTGAAACAGATTAGGATTAGAGAAAGCTTCAAAACTTGTGTTTGTAATGAAACAAATGAACAGCTGAGTGTAAAATTCTCCAATATTCTAACATACAATAATATATCTATAGTCAAGAAATGACAATTTTTTAGTATATTTTACCTTTTTTCCTTAATAAAATGGTCATATATTTCAAAAGTATATTATTTTTATATTTTAGTTCACAAATATTTTTTAAATAGTTGTTACATTTTTAAATTAAATTTTTAAATTTGTTTTTTTAAAAAGAAAGTACAGCTTAATGACTGGTATGTTGTTATATATATAATTCTATGACTGTAGGGCTCATTGTCTAATATACAAATGTTAAATATATATATGTAGTTTTTAAAAAATCATTAAAATAAAAAAAATCTTGATTTAATTTTTAAAAAATCCGATTTAAATCAAATAAATTGATTTTTTTTTGAAAAAAATAATAATAAAAAAAAATCGACAACCTGTTCCCAACCTTTTTTCCCTTGATTTTCTTTTTGTTTTCATGTACCCCTACTAAGATATCTAACCCCCCTCCCCAAACCTCTCGAATTGTGCAAAGAAGTTTTATCATTAATGTTAAGGTTAGCTTGGTTGGCTTTAAAATGAAATGACTCCTATTAATAGTATTTGCAGAACTTATTTTTGATTTTATATTTTATTCTATTTTACAATATTTATTTTATATTTTATTCCATTTTTTACTAGTTCAATGTCAAAGGAAGCTACCAACTATAATGAAGAAATTACTGTGAATAATCAACTATTCAAGTTGATTATCACAGCGTAATTATTAAATAGTGTATTTACTGGGGAAAAATTATCTAACTTTTTAAATCTTTGTTTCTGCCATTACTGACTTTGATTTCCAGGGTACGTGTACCAAAGGTTGGGAACCTTTGGAAATGTTAACACTCTAAGCATACCAGTGAAATTTCGCTTGGAGTCCTAGAACTGGCCTCAGGGCCTTCAATAGCTGAACTTTAATTATAACAACCCTTGTATGCTGGCACAGCTAGATCACACTGGCTGTTTTGCAGTTTTATTTCTTACCATTAACCTTAGACATTTCCCATGATTTATCACTCTGTCATACCTTTTCCTTTTGAAAACTTCAAGGAGAATCTAGATTTGGTTGTTTTGAAGTTAAGTCATAAATTTGCTCTTTAGTTATAAAATACACAATATTCAAAAAAAAAAAAAATTATGATTAATGGGACATTTATATATAGAGAGAATTCTAGAATTCTGTGTGTAGGATTTCATTGCCTGCCTCGACACTCCATACAAAGTTGAAAAATGTTAACTAATTAACAGCATTGAGTTATACACAGTAGTGGCTCATCAATTTCGGAACAAGCAGTTCAGAAAAGATATTTTAAAGACACCTTTAGTTTGTAATAAACTAAAAAATTTTACACTTGAAAATGTTAAGTGTTTTACATGTTAACTATATTAAATATGTAAAGTTTTTAGTATCTATGCATGAGCATCTAACAATGTGCTAAAAAAATGTTTCTCTAAAAAAATAATTAGTTTTGACTCAATAAGGATTTATAGCAAAGAAATAAGAAAAAATATTAAATATGTAATGAGCAGGGGAGTGTTTAATTTTGCCCAAATAATATTAAAATGGAATGATTAAAAATGAAGCTGAAGCAAAGCAGTTTGGGGGCTTATATGAAAAGTGTCAATTTTGTTTTCCTATGATTTAGAGATTATTAATTTAGCTTTGTAGCCTTTGATGAGATTTAGAATGCTATTTCTACCTGTTTATACATTATTATGCCATGTGCACTAAGCATTTTTTTAGCACCATTTCAAACTATTTTATTTTCGTAGAGCAGTTTCTAAAGTTCTTGTATTTCATTTGAAATTTTGTGGAATGGCAATAGATTTTCATAATTAAATAGCAGTAATATGATGAAATTAATATGGGTGTCTAATCATCACAGTTTCAGTTATTAGGAAAATTTCACAGATGTTTTGAAAGAAATTAATAACCAGTTTTTTTGGAATAATTGCAGAAGGTGTTGTATCGGCAAAGACAATGATCATATATATATATATATATATATATTATATATATATATATATATATATATATATATATAATTTATCTTTATGCAGTATTTATATCCTCCTTTAAAAATCCTTAATTCCAGGGAATTCAGACTCTGGTGTTAAAGAGTAATAACATTACTTAGCATTAACTACTTAAAGTTCTGTTTATATCTATGATTTTCTCTGTACAGGGATGAGATTCTTCCGCTTTTTCGTTAATTTCCGCTTTTTTTGGTATTTTAAAGAAATTCCGCTTTTTTGTCTTTTTTCTCTCAAAATTCCGTTTTTTTCTTTTTTTTACCACAAAAATTTGCTTTTTCTTCCGAAAATTCCGCTTTCACACAAAGACAAGAAACCTTCCTATCTTCCGTTTTCGAAAGAAAATTCTGGGAAAATATGCTCGACCGTGTGGCTTAACTCCACCGGCTAGAAAACTAGCTGATTCATCTTCTACTGACGAATCAATATTATATCGGCAAGCTCTACAAGGATGAACATTCCAACATTCAGTGCCATTCAAAGTATTAGATACCACCTTTTTGCAGAAAACAAAACCTCTGTGGCATATTGCAAAAAAAAAAAAAAAAATTGCATGAACATATTGAAAAATAAATTAGTTGGAAACTTCAGGTCATCTTGTAGTGCAGACCAAGATGAAGAAATAAAAAAAAAAAAGGAACAAAAACAAATAAATAAACTACATAAAAAAAAGAAACTCCTGTCAAAAGTGGCAGCTAAAAAGCTGTATGCAAATGCAACAAAAAAGCAGAGAATAAGACATAAATAAAAAAATAAAACATTATTTACCTAGGCATTCTAGAGATAGTGCAGCCCCGACAACTATGCCAGTAATTAAACAGAGAGATACTAATGAAGACTGTGCAAAAACTTTAGCCTCTACTGAAAATAAACTTGCAGAGGATGCAAACACATCCTTTATTGAAGAAAAATCTGTCAAAGATAGGAGCCCTGTAGATAGATAGATCTGTTACCAACAAAAGCCATACAAATAAAAAACGAAAGGAAACCACTTTAACAATTAAGGAAATGTTTCAAATAACAATAATGCTAAATGAATCTGTCATTGTAACTGTACAATATCTCGACCCCTCTTGCTTTATAAGGTGCAAAATCATTGTGCTGTTACTTTTGCAAAAATTAATAAAAATAAAAGAATTAAAACAGAATTCAGTATATGATACATTATTATAATTTATAAAGAGCTAATACACTTTACACAATTGCATGAAGCAAAAGAAATTATTTGTCCTTATTTTTATTTATTTTTTGAGCTAACTTCTATCAAAAGGCTATTAAATATAATTCTTCTCAGACTTCTGTTGGGTGTATGTTGAATCTCAGTGATGTACAGGTGGTAAATATGTTTTAATGTCTAATTTTGTATTTTCTGATGCACCTGCTGATGTGTTAAATTTGCTTGTTAACTTTTAATGTGAATGATTTAATAATAATTTAATATTCCTTTTCTTATTTATACATACTCAATTATAAATAATTAAGTTATTAATTATTATAGTGTAATATTTTCATCATGTTGCGTGTTCTGATGTTTTAGTTCTTAAAACATCTTTCACGTATAAATTATGGTACAAATGTTTTGCTCGCGTATGATTTCAGTCTCTTTGCTTTTTTGCCAATCTCATCTCTGTCTGTAGTTATCTGCATTTACTTACTACAGCTTAAAATTCTTTGCAAATTATAAATTTCTGGTCTTTTTTTTTCTGTCTAGGGTAAACATGTTCGTGATTACCAAATGAAGAGGCTTAGAGATCATTTATTGAAAGCGTATCTTGGTCGAAACAGAAAGTGGATTGTTCTTTTTCCTGAAGGAGGTTTTCTTTCAAAACGATTAGAAACTAGTATAAAGTAAGTACTGCAATTGAAATGAAAAAAAAGTGATGTTGTTTTTTTTTTTTTAAAAATCAAATTTTTATTTTCCATTGCCTTTAGTATAAAAATATGTGCAAATATTGAAGTTGGATAAGAATCATATTGAAGTTGGTTAAGAATCAGCATTTTGAAATGCAAAAATAAACAATTATGAATATTTCATAATACGGTACTTACGTATTAACACCACCGCAGCTACAGATTTGGTTGTTTTGAAGTGCCGCTAATCTACAACTAAAATTTTTGCAACAAATCATAAAATAAAACACTTTATTTAAAATCAAAACACTTTCAAAATTCAAAACACTTTATTTAAAAACAAAGTAGTCAATCAGATTTCGGTGGAAAATGGGCCGATATAGAGTTTAACATAGATTCAAAACAGTCTCTATTTTCCCTCACCTGATGCTGTCGCCATATGAACTCTGATAAATAAGATTCCAAATGATGTCTTGCTGTCCTCCTATGTCTCTTGTTCCTCCATTTAGCACTGCCCCACATTCTCTCAACTGTTTGTGTATGAACTCCTGTATCAGGATCAATATTCTCTGATAGATAACTGCGTGCACGTGCAAATAACAAGGTTGCTGTGTGCGAACAACAAGATTGCTCTTTATTGGCACATTAGCGCAACTTCAGCTGCGGTGGCGTTAATACGTAAGTACCCATAATACCGTGAAGCATGTATAAAGATACAATCTATAACATCAAACCTGCTTATAACAATATTTTCTTTGGTCCTGGTGGAATTCCTATTTACTCGGTGTATTTTGAACCTGCCTACAATGATAATCACTTTTTAAACTTGCCTGTCTATAACAATAATTTTACCTCTTTAGAAAGCAGTTATAGTACAATTCTGATTTTTTTTTTCCCCTTGGAAAGCGACCCTACGGTCAAGAAAGTCAGATAACAGTGGAATTGGAGGGAGGGCCTAGAAACCTGAGCCTGTTGTAGTGGGGTATCTGGTGAAGTTAGAGATTGGAATGTGCAGAATTGTTTGTTGCCTCCGACTCCTGGTGGGCATTAACCTATTCTTTCACATTTAGCATTTTGGACTGCCTATTTGTTCCTTCAAATTTTTTTTTGTGGTGGGTTAATAACTTGGATCTAGGATGAGTTGGCATTGAAGAAGAGCTGCAAATTATTTTGGAAAGTTTTTCTAGTTGATGTTGCAAAAAAATATGGGATTTTTTAGTTGACGATAGCTATTTTTTTTTGAAAAAAAAGAGAAGACATTGAAGATGTGGAAAAAACTAAAGTGAATACCAAATGAAAATGATTTAAAGGTGCTGTAAATGACGATGCTGACAAAATTTGTAACTAAAATTTTCATTCAGAAGTTATTAAAAAAAGTTTAAATATAAAAATTCGTATCAGTATATGAAATTGTATATTTTATAAAATACTATTTTATAATGGCAATTATTTGTAAGATGAATCAATAAGCAGAATAAAATATGTTAGTTTATTAATACATGCACACGCACATAACATTGGATGCTCAAACTGTCTACAATAATAACCTGTCTGAAACAATATATTTTCCATGTCCCTACAATATCATTACAGACAGGTTTTACTGTATAATTTAAACCAAGTACATGTGAATTACAAACTCCAAGTATAGAGATATATTAATTTCATAAAATACAGAATGGTTTGAAAGAGTTCCGACCGAATTTGTGGGTAGGTGAAACATACTAAAACAAATCAGTTTTACATAGTAACATATAAGCAGGAATGTTACATGTGTGTGAAGCCATCATTATACCGGCCAAAATCTTGTGAAGATAGGAAGGAGTTTTAATGCAATACGGAAATGTCAGACATGCATTTTGTTCATTATATAGATAATGGAAACGAGCAAGCAGCAGTGAATTCATATTGTAAAACATTTACAAACAGATATATGCTCTGCCATTAATTGTTTATTCATTTGTATTACAAATGATGTGGTGAAGCAGGCCCATTGTGTGACCTACTCGTCCCCCTTTGATTTCTTCCACTGTAGATTTTTCAAGTCTTATGTATGAGATCTCCATAACTTCTCACAAGGAGCTCTTAACAAGAAATGTTGGAGCAGCATGTGTCTGTTATAAACTTGGAATGTTTAGAAATGTTTGTGAACTATATTCACCATTGGAAGGCTTATATTGTTTTGGATAAAAGCAATTTTGATCATCTTCTGTAACATTGTGGGGTAATCTGTCTTTTGTAAACTATCTGCATTAATTTTTTTTGATTCTTTTTGCATTACTAGTGCACACACATTGTTCCTACCTATATGTTTGAATGCAAAACCGATTTGCTGTGGTGTTTCTTGACCTACCCTTAAAGTTTATCGGAATATTTTGTTTGCCCTATATAGAGGTATAAACAAATGTTTAAAATGTTTTTTTGTCTTCAGATATGCTACAAAAAATAACTTCCCTATACTTGAACATGTAACCCTTCCAAGAATTGGAGCTATGGAACTTATTTTGAATACTCTGGGTCCCCATGCAAATCTGAAAGACACTATTGATGAGGATGTGTCTTTATTAAGAGGTAAGTTATTGAATGTTGTATTTTTTTAGATAATGAAGTATCTATAATTTATTTGAAACTGAATTGTAATGTACATTATTATTTGTAGTGCTTCATCTTGTTGAATTTTATTCCTATTTACAAATTTGATATAAGAACCATGAGATTAATTTAATCCATCTAGCTTGTTGTGTTTTTGAGTTATCAATGTTCAAATGCACACTGACAAACATGGACATAATTCTTAAAAAAGAAAAAGGGGGAAAAAAAAACCCGACTTGGGAAGGCATAAAATGTTGAAATTTCCCTTTTTTTTTTTTACATTTATTTTTTTTTTTTTTTTTACTTTTACAGGGATGAGATTCTTCCGCTTTTGGGCAGATTTCTGTCTTTTTGTTATTTTGTAGAAATTTCGCTTTTATTTTCTCTCAAAATTCGGGGGGTGTTTTTCTTTCCAGATTTCCGTGGGTTTTTTCCCGCCTCAAAAATTTGATTTTTCTTCCGAAAATACCACTTTTACACAAAGAAAAGAAACCTTTCTATCTTCTGTTTTCGAAAAAAAATTCTGGGAAAATATGCTCAATCGTGCGGCTTAATTTCACCGGCTAGGAAACTAACTGATTCATCTTCTACTCATGAATCAACATTATATCAGCAAGCTCCAGAAGGATGAACATTCGAACATATTCTGTGCCATTCAAAGTATTAAATACCACTTTTTTGTAGAAAACAAAACCTCTATGGTATATTTTTCAAAAAGAAAAGATTTTTTTCCATGAACATGTTGAAAAAAAACTAGTTGAAAACTTAACGTCATCTTGTAGGGCGTACCAAGATGAAGAAATAATAAAAAAAAAAGGAATAAAAACAAATAAATAAACTACATTAAAAAAAAAACTCCTGTCAAAAGAGGCAGCTAAAAAGCTGTGTGCAAATGCAGCAAAAAAGCAGAGAATAGGACATAAAAAAAACTCTTCTCAAAATAAAAAAATAAAACCGATGATTTACCTTGGCATTCTAGAGATAATGTAGTCCTGACAACTATGCCAGTAATTAAACAAAGAGATGCTAATAAAGACTGCAAAAACTTTAGCCTTTACTGAAAATAAACTTGCAGAGGATGCAAACACATCCTTTATTGAAGAAAAATCTGTCAAAGATAGGAGCCTTCCAAAACAAGGGGTAAAGCATGTTAACGAAGATCTGTTACCAACAAAAGCCACACAAATAAAAAGATGAAAGAAAACCACTTCTTTAACAATTAAGGAAATGTTTCAAATAGCAATAATGCTAAATGAATCTGTCATTGTAACTGTACAATTTCTCAACCCCTCTCACTTTATATGGTGCAAAGTCATTGTGCTGTTACTTCTGCAAAAAAGTATAAAAATAAAAGAAATAAAACATAATTCAGTATATGATACATTATTATAATTTATAAAGAGCTTACTTTACACAAAAGCACTAAGTGTGTAAAGAGCACTTTACACAATTGCATGAAGCAAAAGAAATTATTTGTCCTTATTTTTATTTATTTTTTTAGCTAACTTTTATCAAAAGGCTATTAAATATTATTCTTCTCAGACTTCTGTTGGGTGAATGTTGCATCTCAGTGATGCACAGGTGGTAAATATGTTTTAATATCTAATTTTGTATTTTCTGATACCCCTGTTGATATGTTAAACTTGTTTGTTAACTTTTAATGTGAGTGGTTTAATTATAATTTAATTTTCTTTTTCATATTTTTACATACTGAATTATAAATAATTAAGTTATTAATTATTATAGTGTAATATTTTCATCATGTTGCATGTTCTGATGTTTTATTTCTTAAAACATCTTTCACGTATAAATTATGGTCCAAATTTTTTGCTCGCGTCTGATTTCAGTCTTTTTGTTTTTTTGCTAATCTCATCCCTGCTTTTACAATACTGTATAGTAGTAATATGCTCTATAGTAGATAACATACTTTCTATTGTTGCAAAAAGAATCGTCTGGTGAAAAGTCCAACAAGCAGGATAGGAAAATAAGGCTTTATTCTAGGAAGGATTCAGCAAAACACTAATCACTGGTAACAAAACTGAATGGTACTTGTATAGATTAACAAGAGATATCACCAATAGGTCTCGGTAACAGCGCTCAAAGTCTCAGTTCATCTGCTTCAATGCCGACCAAACTCTAATTGACTATTCTCGAGAGCTTGCTTTTATACCTTTTCCACTGGAACTTTTGGCCACTGGAAGTGAGGTCAATACGTAGGAAGTGATGTAATCTCTAAAAGGTTCTTGATATTACTGGCTCCTAGTAGAGATTTAACTGCAGTTCAGGATTTTTCTAGAAGAATCCTTTTGACACCAAAGTTGCCAAGATTAGCATGTCGGGGAACAATTTTACAACTTCGTAACACTATGTTCGTTGACAAAAACATGTCATTGGTTTTAATAATATAATTATTACGATCAGAGCAGTTTAGCATGAGTAATCTGCTAAGGGCTGGCAGCAATAAAAATTTAAGATTTTGAGAGATATTTTAAATTATAATTTTGCTCTAAAAAATCCAGTTTGCATAACTCTGAATTTAAAATTTTGCAAGCTGTATAACTTGTGTTTGGAGTTTTATAGCTTAATGGTTTAGCTTATGTTCCTTTTATTATTTTTTAAAGAAGTTTCCTGTCATTCTAAAAATGTGTTTAACTCAAAAATAATACAACTACTAATTAGTTTGGTTTGTCAATATGTTAAATAAGATTGGGGTTGTCTTGCTATGGTATTTTGCCAAATTATGTAGAAAAGTCTCAATTGTTGTCTACTTGAAATTGATATGATTATCTCTGCATAATCAAAGCAATGCTTCTAAAAGGTACGAGCTAAAAATTTGATACTTTGATGCACAATTGCAATTCATACATTGATATATTGCAAAGTACCATAACTTCTCTCTTGGGAAAGATATTATTTTATAATTGTTAGTTATGCTTTGCTATGTTGTGGTGAAAAGATGCAGTTAAAAGTTGGAAAATAGGTAAATTTGAAGTTAGTTATCCAGTCTGATATGAATTCAATGGGTATTTGAATTCTTTGACTGAATTTCCATTTTTGTTTTTCGTAATTGGAATTACTTTTCCTCCCATTAACATGAAAATTTTTCAATTGTTTTAATTATTAAATATATTTTAAACTTCTTAATATTGTGTATAATTTTTTATTAATTTTCAACTTTTGTTTCTAAAAAGTAATTATTTTTCTTTGCTTCTGTAAAGTTTATATTTTATAGTGCAAAGCATTTGGTGCAGCTTTTATATACAGCATCATTGGCAATAACTTTGTTTTGGCAACTTTTTTCAATGGCTTCAATATAGGACCCCATTGGCAATATTTTGTTTTGGCGACTTAACAATACGATGTTTGGTTAGGCGACAAAAAGTCACCAGTGATGCCCTATATCAAAGCTCTTCCAAGCATTTTTATATTTCAGCACATAAAGTTATGACCAATTATCTTTCATTTAAAAAATAATTTATAATTTTTTTCTGATAGGTACAGAAGAAGAATGTGAGCCTCTAAAGTGGGTTGTTGATGCAACTGTTGCTTATCCTGACCGAAATAGACCTTTAGACTTGCTTGCCATTTGTACATCTTACCGTCCTCCTTGCTCTGTGTACCTACACTATCGCTGTTATCCCATAAATGAAGTGCCCCTGGACAGTACAGAGTCCTTAAGAGACTGGACCTATAAGCGCTGGTCAGAAAAAGAAGAACTTTTAAAAGAATATTACGCCACAGGGAAATTCCCTCATATACCTGCCAGTCAGAGAAAGAGCGAAACTTTAGACAGTCATAGCCATAGGTCACACAACGTGAGAATGGATATTCGGCAAATTATTTTTATCCACACAATCTTTCTTTCATCTACTCTATTTCACTGTTACTTGTTGTATAAAGTGTGGAATTATGCTCAGTATTAGAAGGAAAGATGCTGGAATTTGTTGCCTTAAAAAATCGGAGCTTGCAGGGCCATTTTATGGAATGCATGCTTTCTATACATACAGAGAATTATAGATACTTGTTTTTATAACATATTTTACTTTTGAATCACAGTGGATTAGTTGTTCTCTACTTTTAAATGCATGATTTTTTTTACATTTAAGTGTGACGTGTATAAGGCAGTGAAATCTTACATTGACGTACGAAAGCATATTTTTTATAATCGTGTCTCTCAACCCTGTATATCATTAGTATTTAATTCCAAAGTGTGCTCTTGAAAAAAAAAAATCTTTGCTTTAGCTTTTTCTAAAGAAGTAAATACAGCATATGACATATGTTATGATTCAGATGCTATTTTCCAAACTTGTATTTGTTGTGAAGTTAAAAAGAATAGCATTTGATTGTTATTGTTTGTACTTGTACCTGTGATAATTCTGCACATGTTAAATCTGTGATAATTGTGGTAACTTGTTTTAATGCTTTAACTATTTGAACGATTTCGAGTTATTGTTCTTGATCCATGTCTGAAATAATTATCTGGTGATTTTACAGAAGAAATTTCTACACTTTCTGGTGTTTGTAAAATTATTAGAAGTCATTGATTCAGATAATTTTTATTTTACTGCCACTGTAATGAATTCTTTGTTTTACATGTTCTAGATATATTAACCATTTTATTTATTTCTTTTATTGCTTTATCTTGCCATTCTGTGTTTCGTAAATATTTCTTTATTTTTAAACACTTTATTGTATAAAAAGTATTGGGGAAAAAAATGCGTAGGAAGATAATTTATGAACTTTAGATTTGCTGTAATTTCAATTTTCTTTCAAATTTTGTTCTAAGTTAATTTATTATTTGAAACTTATATAATTTTCTACTGAGATATTTGATTTAGTTATGGAAGAAAATTGTGTACTTTTAGATGTTTGGAATTGAAAATCTATCTTAAATTTATCAAAAATTCTTTGTTCAGAAACATCAGTAAGGCTGCTATTAATAATTTTGAATTTTCACAAAGTGATTCCCAGAAAATCAGTTAAGTTATATAGCTTTCCAGATAAGAAGAAGAGATTACTAAAAAAAATTGTCTGCTAATTTTTTTCATTTATAAATTTCAAGAGTTGAATACTTTGCCTGGTGTGCAAGATTATAGGGTATTTTTATTCTAGCATTGCCATAGTTGTCACCTAGCATAGATGTTGGTATGAAATGGTTGTCTGATTGGGAACAGGTAAAATACATTATATAAGAATTGCAAAGCAATAAATTAAATTTCACACCAACTTTGCTCCATAAAATTACTGTATTTAGCATCCCTTTCATTAAAAAATTGATTAAAATAACAAAATCCTGTTTATTATTTGAATTAGCAAGTTCTGCTTTATGTATATATGTATTAAATTTTAAATTGGACCAAAAATTGGCATAGAAAGCTACACAAACAAAATTATGTTACACAACTAAGTGGTGTAGGATCTCTTGCCATTCCTGCTTTATGCATTTCTTAAAATTATCAATAACTGGCATCCCATGAATAGGTAACAATGTACTTTTTTGTAGAATATTGAAAATAGCCACATTTAGATTAACACAAGCTATAATTAAATTAAATATCCATAAATTATCATAGCAGTTAGGATTTTCAGTTGAATAAAATCTTTCTAAATAAGCATTTTACTAGGTTGCCAGCAGTTAAAAATTTAAAAGTGGTAGTATTGTTAACTTGGGGCTCTTGTTAGGTTTGTAGTGATTTTTTTTAAACTAAAAATTGGTGCCACAAAAGAATTTGCCATCAACATGCATATCTTTTGGGGATATGCATGTTGTAGTTTCAAAGCTATTGATTTGAGTTGTGAATGAAATATATATATATATATATAATATAATATAGAATTGCATGTAAGAATTCTGAATCTGGCATTAGAGTAAAATCTTACGGCTGAAGACTTGTATATGTTGTATTTTAAGAAAGGGGGGGAAAATCTGGGAAATCACTTTTCTGATCTTTTTTTTAAAAAAAAAATTATTCTTGATCCTTTAAGATATGGGAGCTGTAAAAAAATACATTGAAAGGTATGCACAGTTCAATATCCAGTAGTATTCAAAGATGATTCATACTGACAGTACAAACTGTCACATTACTGGTGAATAGCATAATATATGTTCCTATGTGTCTAAAGGATATAGAAAGAGTCTCATGAAACTGAATGCTATTTAATTATGTAAATGGCTTCTGTATATTAGGATTATATTCAGGATTATTTAGCTTGGCTTAATGGTGTACTTGCTGATTTTCACATACTGTCATTTTGAACTGCCTTTGACTAAAATAGATGGAATGTTTTGAATTTATTAGTAGGTACTTATTGATAGTCATTTATTTTACCCATATTTACATGAAAGCTAATGAGTGCATATTGTCACTTTTTTGTTCCTATTTCTTTTTACAGTTTCTTTATTTTATGTTTTTTGAGTAATTATTTTGTGAAAATCATAGTTCAAGTTTTTTTTTTTTTTTTTAAAAACTTGATTAGAACATTTAAGCAATAATTTACACAAGAGAGCCTATGGAAATAAGTTTCCTTAGAGTTTAACTTAATATGTTGAATGTTGGGCAGTTGTTAGTAACATAACTTGTTTATTAATCCAGATCAATGGTCATTTATGGTATATTTTCTCAATAAAACATGCAGCAGATTCTATCTTGTAAGCTTTTGGGGAACTAAAAAGGGAAACACTGACTTTGTGGCCATTAAAAAACACGTAAGGCTGTTGTGGCTTTGTATCGGCTTAGGGACTGGAGGATTCCAGGTTCAAATCCATTAGCATCATATCTTCCTTAGAATTGGGCGCTTTTGTAGCAGAAGTGTGAATTGGAACAATTTCACTTCCAATCAGTCGAAATGGAAACTAATTAGCAAGCACATAAATGGAGAGGAAGGTTTGGGCGCCAATTTAATAATATATATGCACAAAATTGTGAGGATGCTGGAAAAGCTTAGAACATGCTCAACTGATCTGAAAGTACTCTGTACGTCTAAAAAATAAGAGTTATATTAAATCTGGATTTTTAATTAGGGTTCCTGGGTGTAAATTGCTTGCAGTACTCTAGTATTTATGTTAAAAATTATTTGGTTATTTGTAATCAAAATTTCATTTTTGCCAGTCAGATTTCATTATTCCTTGTTGATAGGCAGCTTTAAATGATCAGACACTCTACATTGTTGCTGTTTGGATTATTATCATTTAACTGTAATATATTTTGTATAATTCTGATTTTACAAAATTTATATACATTCAACATATTAAGTATATGTTTACTTAATTTCCTGATATCGTAATTGGGTAGTACTAATAGTTAAGTCATATGAACAAATATCAATGAAAGATTTTTAGTACTTACATTTACTTTTCAAAATTTGCATTCATTTAATATTGTTAGAGATTTTTGTAGAAATTAAGAAAATGTTAAACTGTTTTTATAACTATTTCTGTAAATCATTCACATTCAGAATGTAGCAGTTGCTCAGAATATCTTATGAAATATTTAACATTCCTAAATCTTTTTATCCCTATTAAGTAATTCTCTGATTATTTTGATCTTGACTCTCCGTTGGTTGCAATAATTTTCATTCTTAAATGGTCATGCTGTATTAAGGATATAAAATCTATTCTGTGATGTGTTCAACCAATTTTTTTAACTTTTCCCTTTTCCTAATGAGAATATAAATGTGCATTATGTAAGAAAAGTTCAAATTGTAATGTGTTAAAAACAGCTAATAGTTGCAGACTGCATGGATATCTATTAAATATTGCTATTAACACATGTTAAATATATATGATTAGAAGAGCATACTCAGTTCTAGGTGAAAATTGTTGCAATTGTGAAGAAAGATGCATAAAATCTGTAACTAGAATCCAGTATAAAACATACTTGCATGATTTTCCTAATTTCATACTTTTTTTAAGTTTTTGAATTTGGTTTTCTTAAAAGTTGTCTAGTGATTTTAGCTAATCACATTGGTGGATACTTCTTAAAAAAAATAAAAATTCCATTAGTACTAAAAAAATTCTGTAAAGCATGATATATGTTATTATTATTTTGTGTATTAATTATTTCATAAATTTAGAATGCAAGTTTAGTTAGATTCATTTTTAGTTTACTATTTTCTAGATTTTTTTAGAACAGTATTTTGATAGATTTTTTTTATTTCTTTATAATATTTGTGTGTAATAGATTTTTAGACTAATTCTTTTTAATATTTGAGTCTAAGATGAACAAGTTTTTTAAAAAAAAAATTTTTTTTATCGCATGTCATTTAGTAGGTGACTTTTGTTTTAGTAATTCATATATTTAACATTTAATTTTTCAAGTGACAGATTTTTTCCTCATTTACATTTGTCTCTTATTTACTGTAATGCCTTACATCCATAAAACAAAATTTAAAATTTTTACTGTAAATTGAAATGAAGGCAATTCTGGAATTACTAAATGTTGCACATTTTCTTGTGTGTGAAAATTATTATTGTATGCACTGTATTAATCATGGGAAATAGTTAAATAATTTTGTAAGCACTTTTCCCTTCCATGTTATACTGGTTGATATATTGTTTGAGTTATTTATATATCAGACATGACACATTTCCGCGGAAACGCGGATTTCCGCTTTTTCGGCATCGAATTTACTCATTCTTGGGATCGATGCAAATCTACATTAAAATTTTTGCTAATGTGTTGGGGAGGGGGTGCTCACGCAAGCAAAAGTTGTGCGCCATGTGAAAATTTTGCTTATGGCTCTAAGGCGAAAGAGTTTTGAATTCATAAAATATTGCGTAATCCTGCCGAAAGTTATGTATCGGCGTTCTGCCGCGCTTTGGGAGGAATGCCTGAAAAGATTGTATTCTTTTCTTTCTCGTTTCGCCCAATCGTATTTCATTTCATCCAATCACAATTCATTTCGAATTTTGATTGGGTGAAAGAAAATCATCCACGAATTTCTTCCGATCCGAATTTCGTGAGGAAAAAAGATCGCGGAAGCCAATTTATTTTCGCATTCTGTTTAACATTCTTTTCTTCGTTTCTGTTAGTTATTTCGATTTCATTTTTGTTAGCTTTCGTTCCCTAACGTTTGTCTATCAACACAGACATGACAGGTTTGTACGAAAACGCGGATTTCGGCATTTTCAGTATCGAATTTTACCATTCTTGGGATCGATGTAAATCTGCAATAAAATGTTTGTTAATGCGTTGGGGGGAGGGGAGGGGTTGCGTACACAAAAGACGTGAAAAGCACGCAAACAAAAACTGCCTGCCATGTACACATTCAAAATAATGTCAGATTTGATAGATAAATGAACAGGAAGAATGTATATTGAAACATATTCTTCAATTTAGAGTGTTGAATACAAAATGATGAGCAAAGAGCAGTCTGCTGTTGAATATTTTAGAAAAAAAATTTTTTACGTGATGCTATTGTTAGTAAATAACATGTGCAAAAATTTTAGGTCATCAGGCAAATGGTACTAAGAGGAACTTGATAGTGAGAAAAAAATAGAGAAAAACCCACAATCAAAGAAAGAGAGCAAAATTTAGAAAATGGAGGAAAATAGCAGACTGAAGCATAAAAGAAAGCTTGAACTGTTAGCTCAAAAAATGAGAAACAAAAGTTTTAATAATTATGTATAATCAAAAAAGTTTTTACAAGGCCATAATTTTTAGTGAGATAATTTTTACCATAGTTTTTATTTTAAAAAAACTTTTTGCGAATTCATTTTTCATCCATTAATTTTCTTTTAAATAATAATTCTACAATATTTTTAATATCTCAAGTACTTTTTGTTTAAATTTATTCATTTATTGTTCAATTAATAATACTTATTTTACTTGTCGGTGTTTACGTTTGACACGATACCGTATTTATGAACTTCAGCTTTTTTTGTTCCAAGCCTGTGTCATGTCTGATATATTGATTTGAGTATTTCTGCTATTGATATGTTTTTGACAGTTTAGCATACTGTAATATTTCATTGTGTTGTTATTTTTGTTACTGTTTTTAGTGATTTCAATCATATGTTCATACCATAGTGAAGAATTGAAAATTTTGTAATATTTTTCTTTTCGCAGTGTTAAGTTTTTACTACTTGCACAATTTTTAATATTGTGTTCAATTTTTTTAAAAAAATGCTTTGAAATGGGTTACTTCATTATTTTTTATTAATTCAAGATAAATTGCTTACAATATCAGTTCACCTAATTTTTTAGAGAGGAGATTGACTCATTGTCTTGACTCTCAATAAATATTTTTTTGAGGACGATTTTGTTGTCATAAAATCATCCAATGGGATTATCTGAAATGAGCGCATCCAATATTTAAGCTGAAATAAGATTATGACGAAATATTCAGACTTTTTGTTCATTTAATATTGAGCAAGAAATTGGACTTTATATTTATTTATACTTTTTGTTGTGTGGTGCTTTTTTTAAAAAAAACCGGTGAAACGCAAAACCGGTAAAGTAGGAATAATGTCTAATGAAACTGTTGCTTTTGAACTTTTTTTTTTTTTTTTTTGAAAAACAAATTATAGAAATTCATTTAATGTATATGATTCAGAATTTGTTGTTCATATTTTCTCTGTGTTGTCATCTAAAAAATAATTAAGACAGTGAAAAATAAAATATTTTGTTGATTAAATATGATTGGATGATTGTAAAGGTTTTATTAAAATGATAAATATTAGCTGCAGTGATATAGCAATGTAATTGTATTGAAATATGCTCATGATACAATTTTTTTTTTTATATTCTAACTATACAAGTGTATATTTGTGATCTTATACTAACAAATGGCATTTCTTGATTGAACTTTTATGTAACTGATTTTCAGAAGAGAAAATTTTCTTCATTACAACAACTGATATTCTATGAAATACACTTTGCTATAATTTGGAATTCTTAGAAATAGAAAAAAAAATTAAATGTGTAGTTTTAATTATTTATATTCTTTATTTAAACCTTTGTTGCAAAAAAAGAAAATGTATAAATTGAATCTCTTTGTTGATAAAACCGAGTGGTCACTCCCCTTTCTCCTTCAGTTAGTTGGTGATGGAGTTTAGTGGCACAAGAACCATATTTGACCTTGCTATCCTCCATTTCTAGGCAAATAGTGTGTTACAGAGCTTCTTAACTGTGGATCAAGAACCCTAGTGGGGTTGCTTTGGAAAATATTGGGGCATCAAAAGCTCTTAATTTGCCTTTTTTCATATGCTCATGTATTTGAAAGGATAGGCAGTTGATAGAATTATCCTAACTGAAAAGATTTAACTAAAATTTGCTAAATATCTGTTTGTAAATAAGTTTTATTTTAGTTATGATTGACTAATTCATTGTTTTCTTATTTAATTTTCATCTTTGGGAGGTCAAAAAATTTTTAACACCCAAAAAGGGATGGCAAGTGGGCAAAGTTTAAGAAAACCTGGTCTATATATGGTGCTAATATTTTCATTGAATCTGCAATAAGTCATGTAATTATATATTTTGTTTAGTTCACTAATTTTTATGTATCTTGTGTTGATTTTTATAATTTAAATTTAATAAAGATTATAGCTGTTCAAAAAGTTATCCTGTCATTTTTGGGTTTTGCTGTTGCAATGTGCTTTCTAAAAATACTGTCTTGAAATATGCCTTATGAAGGTATTTATGCATCTAACTCAAAATTGGTTGTGTGGATGAAATCTGTTTTAGAATTAAACATATATAACATGTAATATATTGAAATGTAGTGAATATTACATATATAACATTTTATGGGATATTTTTATTTTTAATTACAGAAAGATCCTGATAAACTGTTATCAAAATTTGCTTATTATTTTGACGTGTTAAGCTTTTCCCACAGCTAATGTTAAGTGAAATATCGCGATTCAAAATGAACAGACTTAGTGCATCTTTTTGTTGAATTTTGAGTTATGGATTGATTAGTATGGTAATGAAATATTCTATGAATATTTTATTAAAACGTCATGTTTTACTAAAAGAGGAAGGCTTGTACTGATTAAGTATGAAGGTATTTGCATTGAAGGGAATTTGTACATGTTGCCTTAAAGCTCTGTGATTATGTTACTGCATATTTTGCCATCTTAAATGTATAAATTTTTAATACCAGTGCCATTGTTATCAATATTATGCCAAAGGTGTAGAATTTTCTTCATTGATAATGCATTTAATTTTTTTCATAATATTTTGTTAATTGAGTATTTTGATGGATTCTTCAGTGTTTGATCCCTGTAAATATACACCTCATTTGTTTAACTATCTATCATGTTTTTGTTGTAGCTTAGTGAATTCAAGGCCACCTTTGCATTTTAGGTGGTGTTTGTTGTACTTAACACCAATCATTCAATCAGTCTGAAAAACAGTATGAAATGAGAAAAAATCAAAGTACATTTTGTAATATTTTCTAAATGTAGATAAGGAGAGCCATAGAATTTGGCCTGTGTAAAGTAATAAATTTGCATGTAAATTATCATTAAATTGACATAATAGAAATATACTTATAAAACAAAATAAAGCATATGTTTTGTCTTGGTTTTAGTTGAGTGTTTATTTTAACTTGGTTATTAAATTATCACCATTGGAGAACATGATACCTTCAGGCTTGCTGCAGCTATGATGTTTAGTGGATGATTGTGAACTTTTAGCTAAGTTGTCTGTATGGATTTTATGAATTTGTATGGTCAGCCAGTGGCTATCTGGATCTGAGAATATTATTTCCCAGGAAACAAAGAGGGCCCACCTGTATCTATAGTGTGTATTGTTTGATTTTTATAATGGATAAATGAAACTTTCGAAAAATATGAGTGGAAACCAAAATGTAAAGTTATCATTTTTACAACTGTATGTGTGTAATAAATTAGATTTTTCTGCATTTTAAAAATTCTTTGTTCTCTCTACTTAAATTCTAAGATAAAAACACTTGTACTTTAACTGCTGAATCGCTCAGGCTTTTGGTTTTTCCCGTGCCTCTCAAGATCTAATCGCCATAACTGTAACTATCTGGGATTGATCTGCAGTAATCGCATTCCGAGATCCTTTCCGGGTAACCCCCTGTCGGAGTTAATAAAAAGTTTCAACGAGTTGATAAAACTCTTTTTCTGCTTTTACACCCCACCAGTGATATGTGTGTTGCATTTTCTTTGGTCATGGATTGGATCACATAAAAAAGCTATTTAAGAGCTTTAAAGCAAGCTATCTTTTTGAAGTGGCATGTCTGATCGTCCAGTAAGGCTACATTCTCTTCAAAATGTCTCGGTACCGAACATCACTTCAAACATTACGTTATATATGAATCGATTGATGTTAAAAGGGGACTTCTGACATCAAGCGAAGAGTTGCTATTTTGATGTTAAAAGGGGATTTCTGACATCGAGTGAAGAGCTGCTATATTGATGTTAAAAGGGGATTTCTGCGAAGAAGCCTTCTTCTAACATCATATGGAAACTTGAATGCTGTACCAAAACGTGGCTGTGGATGGTAGAAGCCCCGTTTTTACACCAAAGATGCATTCACCTTCATCAAATTAAAAACGAAAATAAAAGTGTAATTTCGGCGAGAATGCAGAAGTCATCTTTTAACATCAATCGATTCATATATGCATGAATCGATTAGAAAAACAGTACTAGTCCGAAATTCTCAATTCTAAGATAATCAAGTTTCAAAATTTTGCGGGCTACAACCTATTGACTTTAAAAGCCATTTAACTTTATGGCTGCTTCCATACAGTCCCCAAGGACCTTCCCTCAAGTATGTTTTCGTTACTTCGCGTTTACGCGTCGGCATGGTAAAGCAAAGACTGCATAATCGTATTCTAATGCATATTTTTGTTTATAGTAATTTTTAACCAACATTTCTTTAAATTTAACGAATTCTGTAGTTAGATTCGTAAATGAGCGAATTTACTATGTTATATTTCTTGAGCTTGTACACATCTGTGTGCTAAATTATGAAATATTAGATTGGGAGAAAACTGGATGGCAGTCTATTGTAGAATTCTTTATTCTCGGCTTATTAATCCCCAAGTCATACGTTTTATGCCATTTACCGAAGCATGAATAGGAAATTTAACGAATGCACGAATTATATTTTATTTAATATTCGTCTGATATTATTTATTTTTATTAAATATTATTATGGGAGTCAGTGGCGAATTCGGGTCGAGGGGGGAGGGGAGGAGGAGTCATAAAAATTTTATATCGTAGCGACGAATGTCAAACTTCATGGCTTATGTAAACCAAAACACTTCAACTTTACAGACTTTCCTCACCTGACAATAACAATCTTAAAGAACACAACAATACTTTTGAAAATTTAATAAAAAATACAATGAAATGACTAGTCAAAAATGTTTCGACCGCTCAACTACAATAAGTGGAATGACTAGACAGGTAGGAAAATTTTCGAGCCTTTCAAGCCAGATAGCAATGTTATCACATTTTATTTTTTTAAAATGAAAATTAAGAACAAACAATTGTAGTGATGAAATAAAATCAAGAATTTTGTTTAGCTCTTGGGGGGGGGGGGCTGCGGCCCGATATTCGCCACTGATGGGAATAATGAATTTAAAAATTTGTATGTTCACTGCAGTGGTGTAGTCGCAAAATAAGCAGTGCTGGGACGCTCTAACCTGGGTGACAAAAATCGCGCTGTTTTTAGGACATTTTTATAATTTTTTATTATTTATTTCTTGTGAAAAAAACGGAGTGCCGGAACGGTGTTCCGACTCCACTGCGATACCCAAAAGATTCAGACTAGCGCAGCTGCATTATTTTCCTCAAATTTTGATTTTAAAAGGCGCTTGTTACCTTATATGCTGTAAAAATGTAACTACTTTTTTTACATTTTCGTCACGAACTGAAATGAATGGTATTACGAATTCTTCATCACAAAATGCACAAATAATAACATTTCTTCTAATTATAGTAACACTTATGCAAACAAATTATGGCAATCCTTTGTTATCGTCTGCTACAGTGGCTAGATATAAGCGGGAGGAAGATAACGTCAAACGATTTTCTCATCTTTTCGGGGATGTCGACGATTTTCGAGGCTCAGGTGCAGTGTCTTTTTATTAGCAGGTGCTCACTTTTCCATGCGGGAACGTCTGAGTGACGTCACATCGCAAGTCGAACCTTTAGATGTGTTTTATCGCAGATGTCAGAACCTCAACGCCTGTAGGAAACACCAGAAGAGGAAGTTCTACATCCTCTAGTGGTCTGTGCGTTCTTCTGTTGTTTGCAATAAAAATATTGAATTCTGAAATGGTTTCTTGATTGAAGTCTTCAGTCAGGTACGTGAAAGATTTTTTAATGGTTTATTACGTAATTGAAAACTAGACTGTGTATACAATGTAATTATAAAATATTGAATGAAATTATTAAAAATTTAGATCGATGGAGTTCTTAGACCCGTATATTTTCAAATGCATATTTGAATTTATGGTAGATATCAAAATCAAACTAAATAGTTTTTTGTTAGTATCTTTTTTTTTCTGGGTGTTCCTTCATTCTTTTTTTACCCGAAATCTTTGTAATTTTTTCTAGAATATTTGCAAGCTGTTGTTGAAAGATCATTTTTGTGTAGGCCGGTGGTTCTCAAACTTTTAGTGCTATTGGTTTAGATCTTGCCTGCCTTGCATTAATTTTTTCCCCCTCTTAAGTGAATTCCGAAATCTTAAGTTATTAATATCAAAATACTTCACCTATTTCAAAGGGTAACGTTTTACTTTTGTATTAAGAGAATGTATCTTTTCTTGTTTTCATTTCAATAAATAGTTTTTATACTTTTTCATGTTTCTACCCCAACCCCCTTGGTATTCTAATACCCCAAGGGAGTGCGACCAGTCTTATTTTTAGATTATTTTTTATTCCAGTGAGTCTGAGACTCACTGGGAAAAAAAATAATTAAAATTTAAAGATAGTATATTGAATCCATGTAAATTTGAAATAAAAATATGTAATGGAAATATCTGTTTTTCATTACACAGTAGATATATCTATAAACTTATTTAAGTTCCGAAATTATTTCATTGAACCATTTTATTTTTATTTTCTCCTTCGAACTCTTTACATTTTTTTACCGGATTTTTTTTTCCATTCTATTACTGAAAAAATGTCAGTTTTGAAGTTAATAGATGAATACCGTTCAATTCCCTTTTGAGAATTGTATGAAAAAACTTTATAAAAAGCATTTGTATTAAGAGTATAAAAAGTAAATTGAAACAGCTCAAATTTTGGAACTTGCCAATGGAGCCAGCCGATTTCAGCTACAAATTAATAACTCTTTTATAACGAACTTTATTTATTTATTATTATTATTATTATTATTATTTTGTACTTAAAGATGGTGACATCGGGAACCAACCACCGTGTGATGGATTTCGGGTTCTTTATTGTAAACTGCACCTTTCTGTCCAAACCTTTCTAAGGAAAATTGAAACAAATCCAGTTCGTTGTATAACAGATTAATTATTAATGCTATAGTTAATTTTGCAAAAAATGACACTAGAAGTTTTGTGGACACAACTCAAAAATCTCAGACATCTCAAAATGTGCATTTTGAAGTTAGTTTCCGATTGCATGTATGCGTGCAATTTGAATTTCGTGTTATTATAAGGTGACTAATCGTTTGCCTCAATCTTTTTTTTGTAGGCTTTTATTCAGCCTAAAAAAATTTTTTTTATTAAATACCCTCCTTTTAACCCATTAAATTTTTTGCGTAATTCTATTTTTATGTGTAATATAGTTTATACAAATTGATTGCATTTTAAATGTTTATTGTTGTAAATTACAAACATAAACAGTTTACAAAGAGTATAGTAAAGAATGAATACGCTATCTGAATAAGTATTAAAAATAGTTCTAATTTCTCTAGATAATAATTATCATTGATAGTTGCATAAGACAAATTTGACTAATTAATAGCAAAAGATTTGAGGACAAGTTTCACTTAAACTGTGGTTTTACCTATTACAACTTTTTTCTGATTTTAAATGTGTTTCAAAGTTTATCTCTCGGGAATAAGCCTGTTTTGATTATTTTTTTTTTGACGAAACTTTACTAATTATTTTTTTTTACTTAAAAAAAGATATTTTGCTCTCTGATGAGATGATCATCAGGGGGAAAAAATCAAATGAATCTTTTCCACTGTCAAAATATATATAGTCATGAAATGAACCCATGTATCATTGCTTTAATTTAAGTACGCATTATCAAGAAGCCTGTCTACTATGTTTTGGAATTTGTAAAGCTAAGTTTACAGATAATAAATTTTCTTTCTTTTTTCATTTGCCTTTTTTTTTCTTACTTTTTTCAGCATAAATATTTAAAAATAATACTAATATTGGAAACCTTTACTTCTTCTCGTTATTAATTAATGCATAATAATAAACCATTCTTTGGGTGCATAATAATAACTAAACACTTAATTAATGTATGAATTTAACAATAAATTACGCTTAAAGTGGTTGGTTTATGTTGTCACGTGATATATACGTCAAATGCGCCACGCCGATTTTGGAGTCCAACCTTCTTTTTGCTTTCTCGTATACGAAGTATACAAGGAGAAAGTACTTTAATCGTCAAAAAATTCGAACTCGAGATTTTGACGAATCTCCATGTTTTAGACCTCCCCGAGTCCGAAAAACACAATTTTGGAATTATGTTTGTCTGTACGTCTGTGAACATACACGATAACTCGAAAACTATTAGAGACGCAGGGATGAAATTTGGTATGTGATCTTTACCAATGGCGAATCCAGGGGAGGGGCTATGGGGCTGCAGCCCCCCCCCCCCAGAGCTAAACCAAAATTCTTGATTTAATTTCAAATCACTACAACTGTTTGATCTTAATTTTCATTTTAAAAGAATAGTAATAAAATCGTGACAACATTGCTTTTTGACTTGACAGGCTCGAAAATTTCCTTACTTTTCTAGTCATTCCACTTGCACTTGTAACGTTGGCGCGGTCGAAAACATTTTTTGGCCAGCTATTTCATTGTATTTTTTATTAAATTATCGAAATTATTGTAGTGTTCTTTATTATTCTTATTGTCAGGAGAGGAAAGCCTGTAAAGTTAAAGTGTTTTGGTTTATATAAGCCATGAGGTTTGACATTCGTCACTACGATACAGAATTTTTATGACCTCAGCGCCCCCCCCCCAGACCCGAATCCTGGATTTTCCACTGATCTTTACACATAATTTGAATGTTTCTGTGAAATTTTGGACAAAATCCGTCTACGGGAAGTTGTCTGTCCGCATTCATGTGAACACTATAACTCAAAAACTTGAATAGCTAGATGGATAAAATTTGGTACACAGTTTTATCATCAGGAGTGTAGGCTCGTATCAAATTTTGGACCGATCCGTCAAAGGCAATTTGCTGTTATAGTCTGTATGTCGCATCTAAACATTATAAACTCAAACACTGCTAGCCTAATGACAAAAATTGTATGAGGCTCACATATTACATTGTATGATCCGTGGCGAAGTTTTCGTTTCAGGTCAGTCGAAAAAAAAACTGTCAGCCTCTATTTGTCTTTTCTCATCCACAATGCCGCGAGGCCGTTGTGCATAATGCGGATTCCTGCGCTAATCCTTTCCGCTTCTACCCTCGCCTCCAAGCTTCCGATTCCGGCTTTTTTCTCCACTGCATTAGAGTTCTTGTTCGTTTTACTGCCTCGAAACATTTTTTCTCACATGTGTTAGGGTATACAGAAAGTTTAGGGGGAGACCACTCCCCTGGTTTAGGAGGAAGAGAGGCACGTAGTTGCTCAAAGACCCCAGGTTAGGCATCGTCCTCGTCATCGGCTGCGATTCAAATTACGAGGTCCGTCCCAATATAGTCCTCATGCCCAGAGGGCAGAATACTTTTCAAGCAGTCTGAAACGGAGGTTGGCTCTTAAAATAGTCTGCAGGATAGTGGCACTATAAATATTTTTGCTTTCTTTATTTTAAAATACTTATATCAACTTCAACTATTAATACGTTAAATAAAATTAAAACCATAAATCTTTGTTGTAATATAATTGTTTAAATTAATAAACAAGGCATATGAAGATTAATCTTTTCTTTGGAAAGATAAAATTTCTTATTTACGCAGTGTGAAATTGGTATTTGTTATTTTTTTTATGACATGGATTATAATTATTATAATCAAGACATTTCAAGCGAATCTTGTAAGGAGTAGAAAGCACATTTACTTTGGTTCTTACTTCATAATACTCTAAATTTATAATAAAATTTGCTTTACAAGCATATCTTTGATTGTCTTTCAATATTTTATAATGGAATAGAATTTTTTATTAATTTGACAATTGATATTTCACAAAATACTAATGTAATATATAATTATTGCTACATATTCTTTAGTGTAAGAGGATTAGTTCATAAGAGTTTTGACATTTTTTCTTTTAATTATATTGTCTTTTAAACAAATGTTCAAATTTTAGGCTAAAGGTTTATCTTTGTGCAGATGTCTCAATTGATACCATCATCCATAAGAGCATGCCATGGATATACATTGAGTTATTGCTAAAACAAACGCATAAAGTTATTGTAATATTTACTTATTGATTATTAGTTAAATCTGATTTATTGGTTAAAAATAAAAATTAAGATAAAGAAAATTTCTTTACGACAAATTGCAGCATGCAGAGATTGATCAAAATTCGAAAGAGTTTATTTTCATGCTGTAATAATGCTGCTTTAAGATTTTTCGTAATAATCAGCATCACAATCAAACAAGCAGAATTTTATCTACATGCAGCCAACTCGAAGTAAAATCATGTTGTCCAAGCAAAGTGCACAGAAACGTATCAGATGAAATGCGAGAAAACATCGTGTGACCAATATCGATAGGAGGCATGCTTCTTCAAGGTCAATCCAGTCGCTAGATCTGCTAGGGAAGCCATTCAAGCTCAGGGAAGAGAAGGGGGGGGACAATTATTTTACGTGCGTTATATAATAATTGTGAGTTCTTTGAAGTGTGATTAATTACTTTTATATTTTCTATGATGAATATTTTATTTATGATATAATAAACTTTTATTGCAAATAGTCTAGAGACAGTGTCCAAAATCTTTGCGACGTACGACCTTACAGCGTCGTGGGTGATTCCTGCCATGACCTCAAGTTGTCTTCAAATGGAATGTTAATACATCCAACTCTAAAACCACCCTACTGGCAATGAGTAATCTGAAAAGTATTGGTAGTTAAATGTTTTTGTATCCAGATTGTGGAAAGCTTAATAGTAGGTTTAACTGTCTTCAGGACCAGTTAAGCTCTGTAGGAATTTTGTAGGAGGCAGATTCAGGCCCCCCTTTTCCTTTGCAAATTTCCAAAATCAGATATGTTCCTGGCCAGTTTTAAATACCAAGTATCTATATAAGCAGTTTTTTAAGTAATAAATGTACAACAAAGTGAAATAACAAACATTTCATTGCGAGTGCTTTCGCGAGTTGGTTTCAGTAATTAACTGACGAATAAAAATTCAAATTTCAAAGCAAATTTAAACAAAGTGATAAAAAAAAAATGACAAATATTTTTTTTAAAAGCATTCTGTACTCAGATACAAAGTTTACCCAGTGTATTTTACTTGAGTTAATCAGCCATTTGTAAAATAAATAAATAAAAAAAATCAGACGACACTAATCTACAGAAGATTTGAAAACCTAAAATATCCTAAGAATAAATATTTCTGAATACCTAAGGGCACTTAGCTGTAGGGCCCTGGGTGCATCTGCCTACTTGCCTATTTAGTAATACCTATTTATCTTGGGCCCTTCACAAGGACCTCAAGTTAATTATTTGGTGGTATTTCAGAATCAAAATTAAATGTACCTTCATTTGAGTTACAAGGCCGTGCTGGGCTTATTCAATTTCAAAATCAAACAAAGCCCGCTCACCGCCGCCCTCCCAGGACAGGCTCTTGGTAGCTACATTTAAATTACCTGAAATACCACCGATAATCGATATAGTCCTAAGACCCGAAGACGTCGAGGAGTAATGAGCGAAATAGTGGTTATAGGCCCCACGGCTATGAGAGGCCTTGACATTCAGAGGCATTATTCTTGGAATATTTTCAGATTTTTCAAATTCTCTTGCGGGTAAACAAATAAATTCGATTTTTTGTTTATTTATTTTACAAATGGCTGATTAACTCAAGTAAACAGCGCTGGCAAAACTTTGTATCTGTGTTTGAATGTACAAAAATGACGATAGGCTTTATCTTTATTTAAATTTGCTTTTGGCTAATTTCTTTGATAGCTCGATTACTGAAACCAACTAAATAGTAGACTCTCTTGATAATCATTTTTATTATTTCACTTTGTATAATATTTATTGCTTAAAGCTAACTATGTAGATATCATGTGAAAATCAATGAGAACATATCTGTTGCAGTACAGGGAAAAGGGGGCTCATTATTCTCTAAAAGGTACTTACGAAACTTAATCATTCTGAAGAACGGTTATACTATTGATTGACCGCAATCTGGAGATAGGCATTTAACT
>BGPR01015338.1:2836-22962 GCA_013235015.1 Araneus ventricosus
CAAGGGGAACGGAATTACGGGTTAGTAATAGTATTAAGGAGAAAAAAACTGGGAAAAATGGGAAGAAAGAGGGATTTACAAAGAGTAAAGAAAGTCCAAGTATGTCGTCATGAACGAAGTCATCTGCCTGGTAACCAATATGAGTCTCTGTAAATCCCTCTTTCCTACCATAAGACTAACAGGTCAGGGAAATGGAATTACAAGTTCGTAATAGTATTAAGGGAAAGAACCGAGAATTTTCTTCTCTTGACTTTTTCGTGTATGTACACAGTGTGGCGCTTTTTGTGCTTCATGCTATATTAGAGAAAACCGAGTCTACATTTTAGACTCCTTCCTTTCTTCCGATTGGAACCAACATTCGATACAAGTCAACCAATATGGTGAGAAGACCACATACAAAATTTCATTTCTTTAGCTTGTTGCGTTAGTGAGTGACAATGTTTCCACACCTGCGAGTAAATGGACCAACAGACAATCAAGCCTTTGATTGATTGTGCCCAATATTTTTCACAGGTGAACAATGATAAAGCCACATGCTTAATTTCATCTATTTAACTTTTGGTGTTGTTGACTCATCGTGTGAAAATGCACGCGGATGGAATGACTGGCTGATTTTCCTTAGACAAATTTCTTCGAAATCTACAATTTTGGTGTTACGGCCATATACTAAATTTCATCCATTCAGCCTGTTGCGTTTTTGAATTATGTCGTTAATCATAAAGATATTAAAAAAAAACGCATTAGAAAATAAAAAGTTGATTACAGTGAATATAAAAGTTTAAAACTCAGAACCATGAAAAATTTTGCAAACGCTTACATAATTTAAAACGAATACACGCATTCACAAAAACATCGAAAGACACACTAGGATTCTGTAAGTTTTATACTGTCATATTTATATCATAAAAACGCATTAAAGATTTAAAAAAATTAAAACATTAAATCCAAAAACCATTTCTAAATGGCAAGGATTTAAAAGTTAAATACACACAAGCACCAAATCCTTAAAAACACATTAGGAGTTTAAAGAAGAAAATGCACACGAGAGATAAAAATCCATTTGCTGAGTGCAATGTTTTATGGCTTATTTTCGGTCTCTGACTCTGATAAACTATTAGACGTCAGTGAACTTATCGCTTTGTGTTTACGCTAAAATGACATAAATAAGAGTTGCGTTCTAGTACAGATTACAGCCATGGTCAGGATTTGTGTTCAAGTCAATTTAATGATTTCAGTACATACACAGGAGCACGCAAAGACTCGCCGGAAACGTAAACGAGTTCCCGCTTCCCTGGTGGGCGTACTAATGTTATGAGTTGAGTTATCCACTCCGCTGACGAAAAATACCTCCTGCGGAAGGGGTTGGGCCGGCGATGGGTATTAGAACTCTGACCTAAGCGGGAAGTCGTGGCGGTAGTTCCTTAACTGACCCCGAATGAGTCGGCAGGACGCGAGTCATTCAGTTTACGGTTACGGTTACTGACTTCAATATTACTGCGGATGTAGAAATATTTCCTTAGCTGGAATAAATATTTGCTTTCTGAATTCACATTTGAGCCTTTCTTCCAAATAGAACCGACACCATAAGTTATTCTCGGTGACAACAGTATTTTCGAGAAGAAAGGAGTCTCGTTTAGTGTGGTTATTTAATATGACTTTACTTTGTTTGCCAATACTCAACTGGCGGATCGTCACGCTTTGTTCCTAAGCGTTAATGGGTTCAAAAATTCCATTCATTTTTCTCAAAGTAAAGTTTGGAATGTCGTTTTAAGGACATTCCTTATAGGAATACAAGGTGCGTTCGAAAAGTTCGGTGAATGGTCCCATAGTTGAATACCCGCGCTGGTTCGGATGCTGCGCTCACGTTGACGCAGTGAGAGACATGGCAACTAGTGCCCCCTAGCGTCCAAATCACGACAGTTAAGCGGAAGCTCGCGCTACGGCCAATTTAAAGAGTGATGTGAGAAGGCCCGTCACTGCGAAATGGAGCAACGCGTGAACATCAAGTTTTGCTTCAAATTAGGCAACACGGCGAAGGAGACACACGAAATGTTAGTGAAAGTGTACGGTGTGGAAGCAGTGAGTAAAAAGTGTGTTTTTGATTGGTTTAAAGCTTTAGAGATGGAGAGGAAGATGTCAAAGATGAGCCGTGTTCGGGTCGACCACCAACAAGCACAACTCCAGACAACATCGAACGAGTGCGACGGATGCTTGCGGATGATCGACGGCTGTCTTTGAGAATGATAGAAGAAGAATTGAAGATAAGCTTAGACAGTGTGAGCAACATTATTCACGAACATTTGCAAAAGCGTAAGAAAAAGGTCTACGCTTTTCCGACATTGCGCGGGTCCAGCAACGTGTGTGCTTCGAGCGATACCGAAAGAAGCGTTTGCCGACAGTTTCCAGCAGCTGTACAACCGATGTCAAAAGTGTATTGTAGCTAATGGTGATGACTTCGAATGCCAGTAAAGGTATTTTGTTTGTATACATTGTTTCCTTTATTTTATGAGACCATTCACCGAACTTTTCGAACATACTACCAATTGCAATCGTTTTCATGACTCGATTTCCGGAAACTCTCTACAGATTTTCGTCGATAGTGGCCCCTAGAACACAAATCCACTATCGATTAAAAGTTATATATATCTCTGCACTTGTTATCGTGTGAACACGAGAACGAGAGTAATTTTCATTGGATTCGATATATCGGGTGATTATGAAAGAACGTTGCCGATATATGACCCCCTAGCGAGCATACCATTAGAGGTAGCGGAATAAAATTTTGTACGCAGGTATTATACTGTACACACTCAAGAATGATGCGCAAAACCATCCAAAGTCCATCTCTCACAGTTACGATTACAGAGACAAAATTTCAAAATTTTCAAATAGCAACACTTACTTTTTTCATGGAAACGTGATCCGTATAGTAAAAAACTTAAAATGGTGTTGGAACGGAAATTTTAGGGCAAAAAAGGGGGCGCTAGGCAGACACAAAAAAGCTCGTCTAGCTTTTGTTTACTATTGTTTATTTGCGCTTTTTTCTTCGTCTGCCTAACGTGGCCATTTTTCGCTCTGAAAACACCGTTTCAACTCTATTTTAAGTTTTTTACACTGAGAATCACGTCTCCATGAAAAAAGTAGGTGTTACCATTTGAAAATTTCGAAATTTTGTCATTGTAACCGTAACTTTCAGAGCTGGACTATTGTTTTGCACATTATTCTTGAGCGTATACAGTATAATACCTGCGTACAAAATTTTATTCCGCTACCTATAACGGTACCCTCGCTAGGGGGTCATATATCGGCAAAGTTTTTTTTATAATCACACTGTATTGTAGGGGTGTGTGAAAATCTCGGCAGAATTCATGGGCCATTCAACACAAAGGAGGTGGAAATAGTGGTGGTGGGGATTGAAATATTCATTTCCCCATATCGCCCATATGATTGAAGATAGAAAGAAAATTAAAATTAGAAGAATTATCGCCTCATCCTAACGAACTACTTTAGTTCTTCTAGTTTTAAAATAACTGCTGCGATTGCTTAAAAGTTATGGTCTATAAGTGGTTTCCAACCACCCTTCCCCCTCAACTAAGGTTGCCTTCTAACCTATACATGCGCCATCTTGTTGGGAAGCTCTCATTAATTGCATTCTCTACCAACCTTTCTCACTCTTATTGGTTCAATCCTTATGGGTACTGTTCTCCTTATATCCGCGGACAAAAGGAATCTACCTTTGCCTTCTGGCTTTCTGTTTTGTCTTTCTGTAGCTGATGATATTTTAATGAAATATGTTGCAAAGTTAACTCGCACGTTCATTTCACAGTTTCATATTAAGAATGGCGGTTATTGCCAAAGTAACCGGCTTTTTTTACCCGGTTATTGGATTTTAAAAAATAACTAGTTATAACCGGGACAAAAAAACAAGTAATATAAAAAAAAATTTTAAGTCAATTCCTACTATGTATGAAATTATTAAATGTATTTGAACTTGAGTGGTAGTTTTCGAGATATAATAAAAACGTACTGCGCATGCGCAAAGATATGGCTAAAATATGTGGGTGCTTCGATGATCCATATACCCAAGAACCAAGTCTGCAATGTTAATAGTTTTCGAGATATAATGGAAACCGTGCTGCGCATGCGTCATCCAAAATATGAAATGACAGACAAACAGACAGTCAAGAAAGCGAATTAATATTGCATTGTCATCTAGTTCTAATATATGTTTAAAGTTTCAAGTTTCCAGCTCATCGGGAAGTTAGTTTAAAATCGATTGCAAAATTTGAACAAGATGTATAAATATATATATATAAGGAGAGTGTGAACTAATAGTAGGAATTGAATAACCAAAAAATTGCCGGTTTACCGAAATAAAAATCCGGTTTTCGGTTAAAACCGGTAGGTTTTTCCCATCCCTACTTCGTATTCCTGTAAGTGAGTGGCAAAATTCATTTTGATAATCAAGTTTGCTTCTCGGAGAATACGCTATTCAATCAGCATGAATACAATTTTCCCAAATAAATCGGAAGAAATTCAAAGCGAGAGAACGAGGTGTTGTTCCCTTCAACACTCGGGAGGCCCCGGACGGTTTGACTCTAAATGACTTAACGGCGCGCATTTATTTTATGCCCCGTCCGAAAACAACGCCACTACAAATGTCCTCATTATTTTAATCCTTTGCCTTCCGAAGATGGAGCGGTGCAGATGCTGTCCTCCCAACAATGGGGCGCGCTCCTACTTCTCGCAGGGCGGAGGAGAGGGGCGCCCCCTCGGGAAGAAAGGGGGCGGGGGACCGGAGGAGGGTGCTCACTCGTATTTCACGGACCCGCGAGAGAAGTCATGAATGCAATTTGCGCCCCTCGAGATGGGCGAATATGAACTTTAATTAATACGCCCCGGAACAAGGCTGGTGAGCGCCCTAATGAATGTAGGAGGAAATAAAAAGGGCCCTGGCGAAGACAGGGGGGGAGTGAGATGGATGGCATTGATTAGGGCCTCCTTCGAGTGATGACGAGGGAGACAGACGACAGTAAGGCAGAAAAATCTTTTGGAATGGAAGCGACGACGAAAGGCGTGCGTGTCATCAGGGTGGGATATCAACAAGTGCTCAGTTGTTTTTCATCTGATAGAAAGACAACGTCCTTCTTGTATGTTGAATTCTTTTGCTCTCCCATAAACACATTCACCTGAGATGGCTTAAAGCCCACGTCGGATATTTAGGCAACGAATGCGCGGACCAATTGGCCAAAGAAGCCATCACAAAAGGCGACCCTTTCCTTCTACCTAAGCCACTTTCCTACCTGAAAGCCGAGATTAAGTCGGCTGCTTTAAGCATCTGGCAAGTCAACTGGGATAACGGAGAAACTGGCCGCAGTACACACGATATAGTGCCTAGGGTCTCAAACAAGCCAGTAGGATGGAATGGAGAAGAGATAATGTTCGTTACAGGACACGGGCCTTTACCTTCATACCTTCTTCGCTTCAATCTTTGAACACATGACAACTGCTCGTGCGGAGTAAAAGGAGATCCAATTCACTATGCCACAAAATGTCCGTTTACCCTCTCCTGGCATTTCCAAACTCCAACAGTGTCACTCAAATTACAGTGGTTGAAAAACATTCTCACGATCAACTTCTCAAGAATCCGACTTCGACTCCTAATGCGTTTCATATGTGATGAGAACAATCTCATTGTAGAGGATAATCATTGAGCACTCATCCACCCAGACTGACACACACTTCCGACTACTAATGATTCTTTTCCCCTCAATGTATTTTTTCTATTTTGTATTGTTTTCTATGTTGTTCTGTCCAGTGTACGTTTCTTTTTCATTTTCATTTGTTCTTGTACCTATTACTTGTTTCTGTCCCTTCTTAAAAAATAAAATTCACCTCCATCCATCCAAACCGGAAAGGAGCCAAATGGCTCTAAACACGGAGATGCAGGTGGTGTAATGTAATGTAATGTATGTTGAATTCGTCGGAAAAGTGTTGACCGATTTCCAGCGACGGTGATAATGGTAACGAAATAAAAAGAGGCATATTATTTATTTTATGATACATGACGTTTCCAAGCTCTTATGATATAATTTATATTATACATATGTGTTCGAATTAAAGTACAGTCGGATCTCTATTTAACGAAGTCGCTAAATCCAGCAAAAAATTTCGTTATATGGAAAATTCGTTAAATAGAGATTCACCTTTTAAAATACTTTATACTACACAAAACAGATTTTAAATTCATAAACACTAAATAGTAATAATAAAAAAGTAATTAATCACTCTTTTATTTTGTAAATTAATATCTATTTGATTTATATATCTTACCCATCAAAAAGAAATCTGTAAGGAAAACCAGAATAAAACAAAACATTGTCCGGGAATACACAGAATGAACATGAATTTTAATGACATCATCGCATTCATTTCAACAAGTAATTTTAAGCATACATTACCGCATGCGTCCTTAAATTTAATTACTTATAAAGTTCGAGGACACGGGACAGCTCAATTGTGGGTGAAAGGGGGATATTGAAAGTTTTTCTAGTGAAGTGGACAGTGTGTGGGGGAGTAAAGTTTGCACCTCCTGGATGAAATGGAAAGAATGACTGCGTTTTTACTGCTCTCGATGAATTAGGAGACTGGTAAATCCAGTTCAAGGTCATTGATTACCACAAAATGTGTTACAAGAAAGAATAAGTGTGAAATGTTCACAAATATGTTGAGAATTGGGGAGAAAAAAAAAACATTGGATCACAGCAAAAAGTTCGTTAAATAGAGAATGCACTTCGCTATTTGGTGCTTATTTTACGAAGAAATTCGCAAAATGTTCTTGGTTCTAAGGAAAAGTTCGCAAAATAGAGGTCCGACTGAATTCAAGTTCAGACCGTTATGGCTGAAATAAATAAAACAGGTTTCATAGAAACAGCAAATCTCGGTGGTTCTTATTTCGAAACATGAATGACGCAAACAACCAGAAGAAAAGATTTACAATAAATTAATATTTTTTCTCGGAACTCTTATTATTAGTTTTCCTTCAGTACATGATTTAAATTGACATTTGGGCGTCAATTACATTTGTTAGTATCTGTTGCTCTACCTTCGTAATGGCTAAACTACAATGGTTATGGAGTTATATCGCGACGACAGATGAATTATGTTTATCTGTATCTAAACAGTCACAAATTCGAGTTCTAATTTCGTCCATCCTCCACTGAGAATGTAAACCGTAGATATCACGGCAACTTTCATTCTTTGAGCACTCATGAAAGCCAGCTCAACCCTGTGGTTTTCAGAGCATTCATTGACCTTCAGGGAAGAAAAAATTGAACTTAGTGATTTTAAAGTTGAAATTTAAAAAAATTGTCATATAAAACAAGCCTTTAAACTTTTTTATCTCTCATGTAGAATGAAAACCGTCAATATACGCAAGGATTTTGAACTTTTTGATTCTAAATTTACTTTCATTAAATATCTTTCTTATCTAATTTATTTGATTGCCATTCGCACCAAGACACGAAAAGTCTTTATAACGCGATTTAAGAGTAAAATAGATATCAGTATTGAAAAAATAATGAAGTCAATTAAGAAAGAAAAATATTTCAAGAATTGACTTTTTAAATAATTATTTGCTTAAAATTATTTAAGAAGAAAATTTCTATTAGAATCTGATATTCCTAGAGAAGCAGTATGTTTAAAAATTCATAATATTGATAGGCAACGCAATGTTTGATAAAAGGCTGAAGAAAACGCCATTTTTTTCGAATTTCTTAACTAGTTAAAAAATTTGACCAGTTAAAAATTCCAAATGTTAATGTACCAAATTTGATTGCATTCTTGTAGAGCACCAGCAAACGCGCGCACGCACACGCACGCACATCCAGTTATCACCGTTCCTACCTAGCTGGCCTGGGGCCAGAGTGAAGAGTTCAGCATCGGAAGGTCGCAGATTCGATACACGATTCCAGCAAAGAAACCTGTCGCACTCGGTGCTTGTGCTCCTAAATCAATCGAGTTGTAAGCTAAAGGAACGCGCTCATCTTCACATACAAATGTGTTTCTGTACCAAATATGGTAGCTCTAAATTAAAAGTTTTTCTGGTAGAGCGCCAATAAACAGACAGACACATACACACTTATCTTCGTTTATTCTTGGTACAGACACATTACACAATTCCCATAACTCTGACCAAGATAAACGGGTCTCCTTGGCTAAACTAAATTTACATCCGATAACTCCAAAGATAACCCTGTAGTGAATGTGGCGAATGGAGAAAAGAATGACATTTTAGCCGGAAACCAGCGAATATTCGCGCTGACTGTGGAACCGCCGTAAAAATTCCTCCCCAAGCACTATCTGGTTAGAAATCAAAATCTCTCTTTCCAATCAATAGGCGCATTTATCTGGCGAGCTGCCGTTAATTCTTGGAAAATGAGGGGCCGCTCCCTCGGGAAGTTTTATCTGACGTGTCTTTTGCGAAGAGTGCCGAGAAATAAAATAACCCGCTTATTCAATGATAAAAGTTGTAACCCTCGGGTTTTAAAAGCAAAACGCGCCCCTCTTTTAAAGGTTTAAACCTCGCTTCCTCCTTCCCTCGCTTACATCCGACAAATCAATAAATGGCGCTACCGAACATTGATTCGCGTTCCTTGAAATTCAGACCTTAGAACTCATGTAAGTTTGATTCAGAGATATTTGATCCGCGGTGCCAGCAGATTTTGTTTTCTATTTACGTGCAAGCTTGTGAATCTGTTGCTGTCACCTGGGTAATATGCAGGAACTTAAATCATTCTGTAAATATCTTTCCTCACTGCGAATGAGGAGACCGCAGACGGATGGACCCCGACCCTCTAGAGGTCCAATACCAAGGACCCTAATCAGCCCTCCTACAAGTTTTTAAAAGCAGTGGACTTTTCGGGCCTGTCTTAAAATTGTTTCTGCTTCACGAGTTTTTATCTTCTCCTGTAAATAGCTAATTTTTCATTGGTTTTATAGTTCTCACATGTTCGTCCATGTTTAAACACTTTCTGGAATCTTCTTTTTTTTTTTTGTTCAATACGCACACTCAGTCAAACTGCAAACCGGAGATTTTTATCTCTGGAGTCGGGGACGTGTCTTAGTGTTATGTAGAAAGTTTTATATCCCACAGTATCGCCACATTTATGACTTGATTCACTGGTAATGTAGGAAAATAATAATAATTTAAAATTTGAATTGTCCTAACGGACACACAAATTTCAGCCCTCTAGTGGTTCCGAGGAACATCAGTATAGTCGATATTCGAAGTAAAGCAATTCAATGCAAATGATAAGCAATCCAAATTACGAAAGTTCTAGAGTTAACAATTGATGTTCACTCTCCTATACACAATGATAATAATTAATATCGAAACAACGTTAAAAATAAAACAACTACAATAATAATAAGAGAAAGGAAAAACATGAAGATAGGAAATGACACAGTACAGTGCAACCAAGTCATAAAACATACAGAACAGTTGTAGTTATCATAAAGAGACGAGTATTAGCAATAAATAGTAAAAATGTATTAAATAATATTATTATACAGTAACATAATGTGAGAAATCAGTATATATATCTTAAACAACCGTAGTAACACAAAAACGATGAAAATAAAAGAGATAATGTAAAATTTGACCAATTATTCGAACAGAGTAATTAATTTGAACATTCCTGAATCTAATTCAGAGCAGCGGCGAATTGAGGGGATATCTAAACCTTTAAAAAATGATAAAATTATGATTGGAAATTATCAACAGAATTAGTATGTTGAGTTTAGACACATTTTTAAAGATTGCAAAAACGTTTTCCGAGTTGAAAATCTTTTATAAGAAAATATCGTGTGATACCAATAAAATTTGGTTTAACCCAATGAGCCCTATCCCGCCTCAAACCGCCCCATTCGACAGAGGCCGGACTCAGGCGGTTTCGGGCACCTGAGTGAATTTTACGGGAGAAAAGTGGTTCCTTTCTTCGTTGACAATTGATCGGGCAGCTGAGGGTGTCGTCCTCCTGGAATTTTTGTAAAGAAGGGATGGATTTCATTCTGTTTCCCTGAACGAAAATTTACTTCAGTTTTTGAGGTTCTGGAATTCTAACTCTAGCCGGGTTCAGAGACTTAATTTATAAATGTAAATGGAAAAACCTGTATTTTTCATTAGAAAATTAATCAACGAAGACTACTGGGACACATATGCCCCAGTAATCACGGCGGTTGGAACATGTGTCCCGGTCCAAACCAGAGGATATATCTTTACTAAAGAAAAGCTTTGCTTTGGCATTCTAGTGTGTCCAACATATAGTTCATGTGACCCAAATTGTTGTGGGTTTGGGAAAAAAGTTCGTTGCGAAGGTTTTAAGAATGTATTTAAGATTATGTCTAACTCACATTGTCAAAGTGCAAAAGTGTTTTGAGTTTTCATACTTAGATTTCCAGGCTGTATGCCTGAAAATCGAAGTATGAAAAACATGGCAACTACAAAAAGGGATTTACGAAAAGTCGATAGAGATGTTAATAACGTTTCATTAAGCATTAATCTAGCTCGTAAACTTTGAATACTGGCTGTATCCTGGCGTTACTGTCTCATCTACGAATTTTAAGGATCAGTAGCGAAAGCCAGATTCCTCGGGAGATTCAGAGTCTGTGTGGCCTGGAGTGCATAAACTCCTTCCGCAAGTGTGGTGTGACAGTTTGGAAAGGGGATGCTTTGAGCACTGTTCAGAGATGCAAATTTCATCTTCAAGTGGCTTATGGTATTTTGAAGTGTTGTCGCATTAGAAAAATCGATAAAAAGCTTCGGAATGACCATGGCCTTCAATAATTAAAAATCGAGGCCGAGCGACAAAACTTGGAGATCTTCTAGAATTTTGATAATTTACGCAGGATAAGAAATAAAATGTCGAGGTCCATGGCCTCCCTAAAAATTGTAATAAGGAATTAAGAAGCAGTAATGAAAAACTAACGACGACAAATGAAAAATAATACTCCTACATCAAGCACATCGTTTTCTTTTAAACTCTTCAATCTGTCATTCGTTATTTCTCGTGCATGTGTCGGATGAGAAGTTAGTAAACTGTGTTTTTTTTCCTAACTGGGAATTTTTGAAAACTGGATTCATGGATGTCCTCGACCAGAAATATTTCGTGGAAATTCTGAAAGTAGTTAAACCTACTTGAAACTTCACGTTCCTATATCCATAGTGGCTTGGTGGTAGAGTACCGAAAGTGGTAGTGTGGATCCTGTTCGCGCTAAATCCGTCGGGATCAAACATCCTCTCATCTCTCCTAATGTGCCAAATGCTGCGTCAGATGACGAAGCGTTGTCCTAGTCATCTGACTACGGTTCAAGATGACACCCCAACGCTGCATTTGTTTAGTTTCAAAGCGAGACATTAGTGAAATTAAACTAAGCCATGTACATGAGGCTGGCGAACTTTGCACATGTCAGACATCTTTCCACGAGGAGAGAGACTGCTTGGTCACATGTCGTCCTTGTCACTTAATCTCGGTTCAAAATAACGAGTCCCATCCCTAACTCTCAAAGCTATAGCAGTTCCTTTTCTGAAAAATGTAGCCTAGCTGCGATCATTATTTCAATTTGGTTTTGCTGATAGAATAAACAGCAATTTAAAGAAATAGTGGGTTATCTCTACTAATGACAGAGGAGAATGTGTGTGCGTGTGTTGGCGCTCTACAGGACAGACCTTTGGATCTAGAGAGCTCCGAAATGTGGCTCAAAAATGCTTTGGAGGAGGCAATATTCACTTTGGAGTGGTTCTTTAAAAGTTTAATTAGAATTTTAATTAATTAAAAATTAAACGGAATTTTGGAGTACCTTAGCGTTTTCCTTCACAACTTACGAAAACTACTTAACTTTCGATTATAACACAAAAAATTACTTTTACGCCATTTGAAAAATCAAATTTTATCTTTTCAGCGATATCAATTGAGCTATCGTACAATTTATTCTCTACTTCTAATAAATTCGTAAAATATATTTTAGGCATCATTTAAAACTATGCTTTTCATTGTTGCAATTAAATTGAAGCCATATTCATTGTTTAAACAAATATTTAATGGCGTGTTTCTCTTCCATTGTTCAAAGCTGAGGTAATATTATATTGTAATTTATTTTTTTATTTCATCAATTTTTCTACGAAATCCATGTCTCCTCTGATATAGTAGGTTTATTAAGAAATATATTCAATAAGCTGAATGATTGCAGTTGCCAAGCTTTAATTATTTTTTCATCAGCGTGTTTTGCATTTCATTTTTTTATTGAAATTTGTAAATAAAGTCTTCTTAGAAATTAAGTACATCCGGTTATGTCAAAAATTGTGGGTGGTAATATTTAATCCATTTTGTCGGCATGTTTTAATTCTAGTAACATGCTCTCGGACCTCTCAATTTTAATGTTGGAATCAAAAGCCTTAATTTGGAAAAGGAATAAGAAAGTGAAGTTGGCGCCGACAATGTGCAGTTAGATGTTAGAGGATACGGGCAGTTACTTGACCTCATTAAAGTCGTTCATGTAGACAATGAACAGAGCAGGTGCAAGGCTAGTATCAGAACACTGTTAAATGTCTATCACAATTTGAAGTTTACAATTGCCTTTTTAAGGTAACAATGAATATCAAATAATGATAAATAATTCGAATGACTTAATATTTCAGCGAACAAGCTGGTCGCCGATGGCAGCTAGTAATTAAAAATCCGTAAATACCATCTAAGTATTCAGAGAACCACTTTACTCTCCTTAACTCTTGGTAGAAAGCGCCCTGTAATGTCTAGACTCCGCTTTTTAAAGTAAGCGAAACAGGATATGAAATTAAAAATGATTTATTACCTTATTTATTTATTTTTTGCTTCTGAACTAAAATTCTCAGACGAGGATAAATGAAATGTTTTGTGTAATATAATATATTAATCTCTTTCTTCTTTTGTTTCTTGACTCGAACAAGACGCCATTCCTTCCTTTCCAGAAAGCAGAGAAAAACTCTGAATAAAGAAGAAAGTTCCCTCTCGCATCACGACACTGTCAGATATTTCACTTAATGTTTTGACAGGACTAATAAAGAGTGTCAGCTCGGTGAATGGTAGGTAAGATGCATTATGCAGAGACTGTCAGGCGAGGGAAGGGTGAAAATAGAATTTCTGGAAAGTAATTTTTTTCTACATCAGAAATTACGCATATGGTAAAAAGGCGAAAAATTATTGCGTTGAGAAACTTTTTTCATCTTTTCAAACATGACGGTTTCTTGAATAAGATTGGTGTTAAATAAAGGACTAAAAGATCTCAAAGAAAGAACCATCGGGAGTAGCCTCCCCTAAACTTTCTCGCATGCTTTCGAAGTGGAGATTCGTCAAAATCTCGGGTTCGAATTTTTTTTTTTTTGACGATTACAAAGCTTTCTCTCTGTATACTTCGTATACGAGAAAGTGAAACAAACCAACAAACCTGAAATCAAATATCTGTTGCCACGTTTCAAAAAAATATTACTTTGAAGCAGGTGCGATAATATAGGCAATGCGATGAATACTAAAGCGAAAATTCTGCTTTGGAATTGAATTCCCAAGAAAACAATTTATACTACCACAACCGTAACAATTGCAAAAGCGCGTGAATAAAAGATTTGCCGTACTAATGAGATCAGTTAGAATTTTATTTACAACAATAAAAAAATTGTTACAATTCATGTTCGAAAACATTATTTATTGTTGTAAATAAAATTTACAACAATAACAGATTGCTATAAGTACGCATGCGCATGAGAATCGAATGAAAAGAAATTGAATATGCAATTTGAACGCCTTTTTTTGAGGGATGTGACCCAAAATTTTATACGGACCTACATTCATGACGATAAAACTGTGTACCAAATTTTATCCATCTAGCTCTTCAAGTTTTTGAGTTATAGTGTTCACATGACCGCGGACATACAGACAGACAGACTTCCCGTTGACGGATTTTGCCCAAAATTTGATAGAAACTTACAAATTATGTTTTAAGACCACGTACCAAATTTCATCCACTAGCTCTAATAGATTTTGAGTTATCATGTTCACAGACAGACATGATTCCAAAATTGTGTTTTTCGGACTCAGGGAGGTCAAAAACGTGGAGATTCGTCAAAATCTCGAGTACGAATTTTTTGACGATTACAATACTTTCTCTTTGTATACTTCGTATACGAGAAAGTAAAAAGACCCTTAAAACAGGCGGCATCATATTGTTCCAAAATTCGTCCGGTGTGTGCAAAGTGAAAACAGCCCAACGAGCAGGATAACGGAGAATTACGCTTTATTCCAGAATATTCAGGAAAACACGAAGCACAGGTAACAGGAAAAATAACTCATGTACAGATAAACAACGCAAACAGACAACAAATCACTAAAAATGACAGTAACAGTACTTTCAATAACGCACAGCTCACCAGCTCGCACTGGAGACGAAACTCCAAGTCGAAGGCGCTCACACTCCAGAGATGTTCCCAGTCGGTCAACCCTTTCAAAGTCCAAAGACGATTCAACACGTTCCAAAATGATTCACCCCTGTGATCCGAGCACGGCTCTATTTATAGTCTTTCGGACAGGCCATGACGTTTCATGGAAATTTATAGAGAAATCCGGATCTCGGTTCCTAATAGAGATATCGAATAAATAAACGCATTTTCGGGAATCTTCATATTGTCGCGAAGTCCCCAAATTGTTCCCCAAGGTCGGAGGTCCGGGTGTCGGTCATTTCATACGTACCCCTGTAAAACCCTCTTTCCAACCATAAGACTAACATTGCCGGGAATCGACATTCCATGCCCGTGCACTGCAAAGACATCTCGCAGCTCCTACCAACGGCCAGAATATCCTCACAGAACACCACGTGTTACTATTCGTTGTATATAAGAATTAATACGGAATCTTCGTACATAACTTAAACGTAATATTTATTAAAGAAGAGAAGCTAAGTGATGAGGGATTTTGCACAAATTGATATTTTCGAAACATGAATCTTCGTATGGTTAGAGACGAAATGCAATTTAAGCAATGTATTTAGTTTATACATTGGTATTCAAGATATTAAACTTTCCTAAAATTCAACGTTACTGTTCAAGGATTCAAGTTTAAAAAATATCAGTTTGTGCGATAATCCTCATCATTTAGCTTCTCAAAGAGAAATTGAAATTCACCTCACGGAAATGCCGACATCTTTTTGAATTTTAAAGGGATTCAACTGGAATTTTTTTATAAGTTGCTCTAGAAGTTGCTGTTATAAAAGAAAAATTACGCTACGTCTCGAACATGCACAGCAAAAAATTATTTAGTACAAATACTCATATTTCCTCTACTATTTAACGTATTTACTTCATTTGCCCTTGTGACTGAATCTTCTCTGTAAAATGTATCTGATACTCGATTGTATGTTACACGATTCTCCTCAACTAATTTCAAGCCATAGTTTTCGAATAAATTGCATATTTCTAGCATTTTCCGAAACAGTCCTTGATTTTTTCACAGCAATGTATGATTTCACTAATGTAGGTTGCTGCATTGCGGTTTTACCACAGTGTTGCATCAGATTCTTTTATAGCTAACGGATGTGTACGCTTTCTTTTCGGAAAATACCCTGTAATTTCAATGAAATTTGTTTGCTTTATAAATTTAAACTGCAAAAGTATTATTTTTTTCTTTACAAAATTACGCATGGAGACTCATGGAACACATATATCCCAGTCATCAGGACAAATAGGGCATATATGTGTCGGTCCTAAACTAGGGAACATATTTTTTCTGAAAAACAAGCACCCTTGATTTGGCATACTAGCCCTACTCATAGTCCATGCGACCAAAATTGTTGTGCGGTTGAAAAAAAACTATCGTGAAAGTGTTAAACAAAACACATGTAAAGAGGCAGCAATATTGACTTTGCCTTTTGGTCGCTATGGCCGTTTATATTTCTTAAACCATGGATCATAACTTACTATGGGTCACAAAGAACATCACTTTGTTCATGAAATGTTTTTTTCTTTAGGATTCTTCAATATTTTAAAGGAAATAGTTCAGAAATTTATCTTGGGAAAAAGTGCGTCACATAGAAGATTTTCATTAAAGTTTGCTGTGCATGTGTTTGATATTGAATTCCTTTTTGATTTATCGTTTCTTTCCTTATATTTTTTCCAGTTTTGGCTTCGCCAGTTTTTCGCAAGTCGCGCGTTTTCTCTCTCTCTCTCTCCTCTCCACACACACACACACACATATATATATGATGTTTATGTTGAAATTAAATGGAAAGACTGTAGTTTGTCGCTAAAAGCGTATAGATGCTCATCAGGGGTAAATGAGTGAAATCTATATGAACCGCTAATAATGTTTTCTGCGAACAGTGCTAGCATAAAGCTAAAAACATTGTCCTTTACCCCGAACATTATGATAGACCAAGAATTCGAATGAAATACCAAATATTAGAAATACTTTTACGAACCTAAAACTGAGGGATGCAGCCAACGGGAGACGTGACAAAGGAATGAACTGAACGCGTCGTGTAGGGTCCGGATGTTTACGAAATATCAAGTTATTTTCTTATGCGCCAAACTTCTGAGGTTGGGGAGTTTCGATTAAGATTAAGATACCGATGGAAACAAAGACGAAAGCTATCTACATTGAGAAAACGATGAAGATTAAATATGTGATGATAAAAAGGGAAAATGATCTTCTTTCCATTTAATTTCAACATTGATTGATTTTCATGACATTGCTATATTTTCCACAAATCTTCTTGAATTGCAGCGTTATTGCGCATTCGTTGCGTTTGTGTTTTATATTATTTTATATTATCTTCCCCTTTTACATATAGATCCCCCTTTTGTTTATTTTCTCTCTATAAGAACTCTCGGCATTTTCTTCCCGTAGATTTTTTTTCTTGACATTTTGTATTATGAATGTTTATGTTGATTTTGTTGCATTTACAATATATATATCAGTCGACGCTCGTTATAACGACCACACATTATAAAGACCATTCCATTGTAACGACCAGTGATAAAATCCCCAACTGTGTTTCCCTATGCACTATGTTATTTTACTTCCGGTATAACGTCTGTACAGTGTCGTCTAATCCGAATACAACGTCCGAATTCAGCGAACACTCTTCCCGGTATTTTTCCAAAAGGAACATGTTTATAAACGTAAATGATCTTGATTATTATATTGCCAAGCTTTGCAGATGTAGAGTCTTCAGTGTTACAGTTCAACTTTGACAGGTGGGGGATGGGAGAATTACCACTCACCACAGCGCGGAAATTAGAATAACCTAGAATAAAAAAAAAACTTTCAAGTGCTATTGAGACTTTAAATTTTTTTTGAAAGGCAGAATATTATTTATCATCTTTAATTGAAATGGAAAATTATGTTTTGCAAAAAGCACATATGCAGAAAAGACAAACAACCATTTCTGATTTTTTCTTCAGAAAATAAATGTTTTGTAAGTATATAACACCCTTTATTTTCTACTTTAAAATCTGTTTTAGAAATATATTTTTAATTGATAAAATTTTATTTTTAATACCAGTGATAAAAAATAAGTTGAGTATTTAGTTGGAATCTCTTTAAAAATCGCCTATTTATACGGAACTGCTGAGAGTGCATGTGTACAGTTTTTAAATATATCCACTATAGCGACTTCTCGTTATAAAGACCTTTTGCTGTGGGACGCAGAGCGTCGTTATAACGAGCGTCGACTGTATATATATATATATATATATATATATATATATATTTTAAATTATAAACGAAATTTTATTAGCTTTATTTTCAATTTTAATTTTACTTCAGAATCATAAGTAAGAATCTAAGGAATCGAAGTTTACGGACTACTTGTTTATGGAATTCAGAGGTTTATAAACGAAATCCCATTAAACGACGGCGTCCTTCAACTAATTCCCTCTCTCTTTCACCAACACTCTTCCTCCAACGGGTCCGGAGTCGTATCTCCGCGTATGTCTTTTTCATTTCTTTATACTCCCTCAATACGTTAGAGATCGCAGTTCCATTGAGTTTTCGGCCGAAAGGAGAGCCTTCCGCACAATGGAATTGGATTCGCCTTATTGTGTTTCTTTCACTGCAGTGCAGAAAAATGTTGCGCTGCGGTTGTCGGCAGCCACCCGGCCATTTGTTTACATACGTCTTAATCGTTTTCATAATTCATGTCATAGAAAAGTCTCAATCTCTGTTTCAGCCCTTGCTGTGAGGAGACAGATTTTATTCTTGTGCGGCTTGGAAGCTGAATCTGGTGAAGCCTGCAGACAGTGGCGTAGAAAGGGAAAGTGGCGCCAGGGGCATAATTGTGTTTGTTCTGCCCTTCCTTCATGCTTGGTTCTTAAACGTGAAGTAAACGCACTGATATTCTTTCTTTGTGATGTACCATAAGAATAGAATCCTGGGGTATCTATCCCCCTACCGCTGCACCACTAATTATATTATAAATCTGCGCCTCTTTGAACAACGTCCTAAAAAGTGGTTTTCATTGTTTTAAAGTATCTGCACCTTGTTTCGGCCAAAGTATTTTGTTTCATCCCCCGTCATATTTGCTATTAAAAAGCAAAATACTTCTTCAAGTGTTAAATGTACTTATTATATATATTAGAACAAAAGCGAAACACCAATTATCCGTCTTAAAGCGTCCCTTCAGAAGTTTGACATCCTGGGACCCCCCCTTTACCCCTCAACAAAATGGCCTTGCCTTATTTACCCGGGGACAATTGCTGGCTACAATAGAAGGTCGCGTTAACACCGCATAAAATCTTGCCAGCAGTCAGAAGACTGAAGCTCAGGGTAGACACATAAGCAAACCTTTGTGACAACAGACAGTGAGAATGAGGAATGGGCAACGATTTGCCGCTCTATCTACTTTCCCTCTTCAGGGTATGCACATCATCTGCTTTCCCTCTTCAGGGAGCATGGCCAAAAATGGATTTTGCGCCATAAAAAGCAACCCAAACTAAACCAAACGCTCTTCAGGGTATGCACATCATCTACTTTCCCTCTTCAGGGTATGCACATCAGCAGACCTTTGGGAAAATATAGAATGGGAATGAGGATTGGACAACGGCTTAACTCTGCATATACTTCCCCCATTTTTTTGCACATTGTATATTCAATTTATAAGTGTTTTTGGAAGCCGATAAAAATTTTCATTCATGTGCTTGTTGTATAGATAGGAAAGTAAATTGTCGTTTAGATCAGTGGCGTAGCGAGATTCAGTGGAGTCAGGGGCAAATTATGATTCCCCCCTCTAATAGTCATAAGTGAATTAGCAAATGTCTGTGGTGACCAGGCCATGGCATTATTATTATTATTTTGCTCCCTCGGTATATTGGGTCATCCAAAAGTGACATAAACTTTCAAATGTTTTTTCTGTATGACGCAGAGTATCTGTAACCCTTCCCCCCAAGTTGCTACGCTACTGCGTGCAGAGGCGTCATTGAATTTATCCTGTAAATGTTCCATCTTCTTAATCTAAAATTTGATTTATTTCTACCAAATGCTAGCTCGGTTCCGGAATGAAATCAGCAGTGTCTGCGTTGATAAAAGTATTTGTCTCTGCCATCATCACGTATGAAAGTTTTTGTTTTGAAAGCTGCTGTTGGAGTGTATAATGCAAGCATGAATTCACCGCAAACGTCAGATGTGAGGTTTTAATATATAGTAGTAATACATTAAAAATAATGGATAAAAAAGAGGTTTACCTTCAGAAGGTTCGATTTCGTCAAGGATTTCATTTACGTTCAGATTGTGACCCCTGGCTCAAGAAATGTCAAATGGAGATCATGGTGGTCATCTCGTCCTGCCCGCGATTTAGAAATTGTCCATATCTTCGACAACAACAAGAAAGTCTAGTCCCCCTCATCAGATCATCGGAGCCTTTATTATTAATAATCTTAATGATTTAGAAAGTGTCCATATTTTCGACAACAACAAAAAGAAAGTCTATTCCCCCTCATCAGATCATCGAAGCCTTTATTATTAATAATCTTAATGATTTAGAAAGTGTCCATATCTTCGACAACAGCAACAAGAAAGTCTAGTCCCCCTCATCAGATCATCGAAGCC
>BGPR01015338.1:22972-36925 GCA_013235015.1 Araneus ventricosus
CAACAGCAACAAGAAAGTCTAGTCCCCCTCATCAGATCATCGAAGCCCAAAGCATAGCGCACTTGAGTGCATTATCCTTGGACCCTAGAAATTAAAGTTTTAGTGCTTCCTGCGAAACAAGAATGTTTTTTCCCTCTTCAAAACGTTTTCAAGAACTGTTCTCAAGAAAAAAATTCTAAATTTTGGTTGCTGTTTTAAAATTTTTATGGCATCTTGGACTTTAATCGCATGCTTATTCATCTATTTTATAAGAATGCATATAGGATTCTGTAGCGTTCAACTGAGTGTAAGCAGGCTTTTAAGTGTTCATTTTTAAATTTGCACTTTTTAATTATCTTTTTCTTCTCCTTTTTTGTGTAGGACTTCATGCTAGATGTGCATTTTTTTTGCAAAAATATATAAACGAAATAAAATAAAAAAATAAAAATAAATGAATAAAAAAGACTATGCATTCCTATCCAACTGTTTAAGGTACGTGCCTACCTTCGGAGCACTTTTTTTGAAAAAAAGAAAATTTTTATTCAACATTTATGTTTTCAGTTATAATAGTGTATAAACTGTGAATTCAAATGCCATTTTAGTGAAAAAAAATTTATTTCCGAAATTTTGGCCATTTTTTGTCAAAATTTAGTAAAAATTGACGTTTACGCCAAACGTCCTATAACAAATTCTAATCCATGTATTTCACTTTTTGTTTCAATAATATATTTGTTACACATTTACCTGTGTCGTGAGGAGTACCACTTAAATTTACTGAGATATGCCAAAGTTTGTACACGCAACAGGTATTTACAAGAAAAACTATCAATTTTTCAAATAAAACAGCTCTAAAATAAAATAATTATACACTTTCAAGATATATTTGAGGTTCGCAACATACCTACAGATGTATAGAACATAGTGGTAAAATTTCATTTGAGTATATTAAAAGCTTTTTAAGAAATGAGATTTATCGCAATATGAAAAAATGAAAATAACAGTTTTCCAGAAAACGCAAATAAAGATTTTAAAATCCCACCAAAAATTATATACATATTTTAACAACTTAAAATTTACAGTATTTGTAAGTCAAGCCTTCTTTGACTTAATTTTTAATTAATTTTAATTTTCTTTTAAATTTTAATTTTTTTCTTGATAATTTTGTTCTTGGTTCTGCTTGTCGCTTCGATTTCTTAATTCTCTCAAGATCAATTTTTTAAATAATTTCTGGTTCTAATTTTACATTAAGATGTTTAAATACAGATATCAGCCCTATATCGCTTGAGTTGAATAATAAAAGTGCTATCTTAGTACCTAATAACAGTGTTTGGAGCGAGAGAAATTTTCTTTAGGTAAAATATCCCGTAAGTAGAGAAGCAGTTGCCAGATACGTATAAAATAATAATAAATAAATAAATAAAACTTAATTCTATATTTAAAAAGTAAATTCTGCATTCACATTGTTTAAGAGTAAAGAAATAGCTAATTAGATGCGTTGTTTTCAATTCTATGGCTTAGTTTTGGTTTCAAAACTTTCACTTCCGGTTCATAATTAAGGCAATAACTTTGCTTCTAAATATCGAAGAAACTAAAGTAAACCATTTTTGGAATCTAAAATGTATGGGCTTTAAGAGAAATAATAAAAAAAATTTCGAAAATTTTCGTGAAAACGGCAATTTTAGGGTAGGCACAGAATCAATCTGTGCTATAAGCAAAGCCTGTGAACCGCGCGCTTAGCTGTAACTGTAGCGCGGTTTGTTTATGTTCAGAATCGAATGCTTGTAACTTGTCGTTGTTGTATGTGCGTTAATAAATGTCATTTGTGTTAAAAAGCTGCCTAGTTACATAACGCCTCAACACGCAAACAGTACGCAATCATTCTGATTCCAAGTTCAGGTGTAGAATCGCGTTTTGTTCTGTATGGGTCGATGAGTAGGTGTTTTGGGGCTCAGTGATAGAGTTTAGTGATTTTCAGGGCCACTATTAAACGGCAGATTTCATATTGTGGTAGGTACTTATTTAATTTATCAAATGAATGAGAATACTATCTTAAGCAACTTTGGAGAAAATATTCGTAACCGCAAATTCGCACACGATAAACTAAAATTTACACCAACCACTATAAACAACTATCCTGCATGAATGGAATCAAATCATGCTTAGGTGAGTCTGGTCAAACGTCCTGCACCAATTTAGTTTTGGAATCCATTGGTCACCTTACAGGAAGTCGACGAACGTGGAGCCACATCGCAGTGTGAGACAATGTGCATTTGGATGTTGGACAACATCTCAGGTTTCGTGAATTATGGCATGATTTGCTCCTCACTTGATTTAACAACTCTCCATAAACCGAAATGGACAAACAGTGAAAGACTGAAGTGGCGATGTTTGGTTTTTGTTTACTCAAATTTTGAACCACTAAAGAAACATATTGTTGCAAATGTCTTACTGTGGGTGTATGGTGTAAACAGTCCAACACGCAGCATAATGGAGAATGAAGGTTTATTCACAAATATGCAGGAAAACACGTAGCACAGGTACAGGAAACAATAGTTCTTGCACAGATTACCAATGTAAACAGACAGCAATTCACAGGTAATAACAGTTCAGCAGTTTGATATTTAGCAACACGAACAGTCAGCAAATAACTAGTAACGACAATAACTGCACTTTCAATAGCGCTCAGCTCACCAGCTTATAGCTCTCACAGCGGATAGGACTCCAAAGACGTTCGCGCTTCAAGGCGATTCTAGTCGATCAACAACACCTCCGTCGTCCAAGCGCTCTCCTTATATAGTTTCCCCCGGCAGGCCGTGACGTCACGTGGAATGATCTAGCACATTCGTGGCGTATCTTCTCTCCTAATAGAAATATCGAGAAGACTCCAGCAACATTGAGATTCCAAATTTCGTCGCCAAACTCGCCAAATTTGTCGCCAAGTCGCCAGGGTCGGGGAACCAGATGTGGCTGCTGTCGGTCATCTCATACTTACCCCTGTAAAACTCTCTTCCCAACCATAAGGCTCACATTTCTGGGAAGCGACTTTCCATGTTTGTAACAATATCTAAGTTTCAATACCTTAAAAAATTTTATTTCTTTAACTTAAACTACTTAAATTAAACACCTCTTATTTCTTTAACTATACTTTAAACTTTTCTAAGCGAGCTTCCCCGCTTAGAAGAGTCCCCCCCCTCCTTTTGTTTGGTGTGGAATTTTGTCCTATAAACTCAATGTTATAATAACCTCTATTTATAGCCACTCTACTTCAATAAGTATATTCCGTTCGTCTCTTTGACCTTGGACCTGTTATTAAGAGAAAGAACAAAAAATTATACATTATGAAACAACATCGGAAATCAGATCAAAATTAATAATTCCTTTTTCAGTGCCAAAAGGAAATTAAACTTGCGCTAATCAGAAATAACGAATTAGAAGCTTTGTCAATACATATTTTGTACTCCCAAATAGGGCTCGGCGATTACCAGACTTTATTATCACGATATATCGCCTAAGATAAATTGATATTTCTCGATATATCGATATTTATTATTTACTTTTTGGGAGGGATATTAAATTGTAAATCGCCTTTCTTAACAGAATGCTTAATCAGAATTCATCAAAATAAAAGGAATTTTCCTTCTATTTTGCTTAATTTTCAATTCATATAATAAAAATATTCGATTTTTTCTTCCAATAAAATAATAACAAATAATGGTTATAAAATCTCTTCAAAAAAGTGTTGCAATAGCATTTTATCTAAGAAAAGTCTGTATTTTTCTATATATCTTAACAATTCAACCATTTAAATAATGGAGTCATTTTTAAAATTTTAACTTCTTTACTGCTGATTTACTAAAAATCAATTTCTTTCATCCCTCACCAATTAAAAATACATATTAATGTCTTTTAAATTTAAAATTAAGTCGTTCTAACAAATCCCGAATTTAAAATTTAAAGTATAATGTCGTGAAGAATTAATTCAGTACATGAAACGAAATCAAATTCACTGCTTTCGTGACTGAAGGGGGACTACCTGTGGCATCATCACCAGCTGTGTGATAAACTACAATTGCATGCATTTCTAACTGTCCCACTTTGGTGATGTCATACGTTAACCAATTGCAAGCAAGCTGCTGGAGTATTTAAGGGTGATGTTCCCACCTGTTCAGTCTCTCACTTTTATTGTGGTCATATGATGTTGTAGTTTAATTTATGTTTTAACTTACCCAGATAGCACGTAAGTTTGCAGCAAGTTTAATTTTGACTTGATATTGCCTTGTCGTAGCAAATTTGACGCGTCAAACTTGAAGCAAACTTGTGGCAAGTTCACCGTCACAACTAGCGCCACCCTCTCTTGCAAAACCCATTTGCTACAATTTCGCCGTGACAAATAGCGCCACCTCGCTTGCATTGCAATCTTGCAGCAAATTTGGAAAACAAGCGTGATGCAAAGATAGCACAAAGAGATAATTATCTTTGTTTCTGTTTTAAAAATAACATCCGATTTTTAATAGCATCTCCTAGACCGTCCTTCTTTTTATTAATTCAATAAATCAATGATAATTTGTGAAAAAACTAACTTTTTTATAAAAGAAAATCTTGAAACATTTTCCATCTTTTTACTAAATATAGCATTCGCACTTTAAAGAAAACTATATCGCCTTTTTCTGAATGTTGAAATATTAGCATTTATAAACAAAATTAAACCAAAAAAACAGTCAATGTTTGTTGAAAAATAAACTTATACATTTTGTCCCATTTTAAAGTAATTACTTTTGAACTCTAATTTCATAATTTATTCTACTAACAAAACGTAGTTATTAGCGAAAATCGCTCTCTCTTTGACTTCAAATCATATTCGCAACTCAAAAAATTAACGAAATCAAGAAAATAGTTTAAAATAAATCGTATGCGAATAGAATAGAACGGCGTATGAGAGAAATCTATCTTTTCCTCTCAGAGTTCAACTGGCCAGATGGTTAGAGCGCCCGCTTCCCGAGAGCTAGGTCTCGAGTTTTATCCTGGGTTGTGCTCGTACTCTGTTTTTGCTATAATTTGCAATGAGTTTGCAATGCAAGCTTGCTGCAAGTTCGTCCTATGGTAACTTCGAGGCTTGCGTTAACTTGCTGCAAGCTTGTTTCACACTTGTCGTGACAAATTTGCAGAAAGCTTGCATATTTGCAGTGCAAGTCTGCTGCAAACTAAAATTGCTATCTGGGTAATAGTTGTTATATTAAATATGTTTTTGTTCTGAAGTTGTGTTCTTATTATGTGATGGAGGAACCCTTCTGTAGTAGGAGAGTATACATGCTGGTGTTCGTGTGAAGTACTGTGTTCATAGTCGCTAGGACATTGCATTCGTCCATCACTCTGCCTGTGATTATCATGTAACTTAAGCCTTTAGAGGCTGCATCAGTAATCTTCGCCGCCTCTTATGCAATGCTGATAGCCCCGGAATCAGGGCAATGTTATAGGTTTCACTGTGAATAAATTTCTTAATATTACGCGTAATGTAACGAGCAGTTTTGTGTTTTGCCTTGAGATGCAAAATTTAACCCTCTGACAGCTAAGAGTTCTCAAAATCTGAGTGCAGTTGTATACGGAGGTTTGCTTACAAATTGATCTGTGGAATGGATTCGTCCGCCCCGTTCCCCCTTTTCTTCTCCTACGGGTGGTGGGAGATATGAATGACAGGCCTTTCGTCTCTCATCCCTTCCCCTAAGGGTCCCTTTAATGATCACTCTCCCAACTGCCTTCTCCCCCCTTTCCGAACAGCAACCGGCCGAAATCCGCCCCACTAGTATAGAAGTCGCATAGCCGGTTACGGCCGGCTTAGGAGACAGAGTGTTAAAGCCAACGGTTGAGAAGAGTTGACTCAAAAATTAGTTGAGAGTGATTTGTGAGAAAGCGTTTTGAATTTATGCGTTTCGATAAATATTTTTGAATGCTACCTGCCTCTGTTGTAAAATATTCGTTCGCTTACATCGTGTTAAGAAAATCGCCCTGTGTGTGTGTAGTGGAAACAGTCCAACTAGCAGGATAACGGAGAAACATGCTTTATTCACGAACATTCCGTAAACACGAAGCACAGGTAATGGAACCATACAGGTTAGCAACATAAGCATACATAACGACACTCCATGTCCCTGTGCCTATAACCACACTAGGTATCAAACCAGAAAGCGATCATGGAGTGGAAATTGCAAACCAATCCCCCACGGGGTCCCGCAACAAAGAACCGCCCCCGAACAACTTTATTATGATTAAACAAATATTACATTCCATATAAATATATTTTACAATAACAAATAATGACAGTAACAACACTTTCAATAGCGCTCAGCTCACCAGCTAGCACTGCAGACGAAACTCCAAAGTGATTCTCTTTTGAGTATCATAGTTTTGTCGCCAAAGTCGCCAAATTTGTTGGTGGTCAGACCTGGCACCAGAAGGCATTCTATAAGTACCCTTGCAAAACTCTCTTCCCAACCATAACACTAGCGAGGCAGGAAAGCGACATAACATATTTATAACAATATATTATAATACAATGTGGGATGCATTCGTTGTCTGCATCACCACCGTCTCTATTACATATAAATTAATGTGTACGTTCTCTTAAATCACTGTCTAGTTATATTTCTTATTTTGCAGATTATCAGACTCACAGGAATAAACTCTACGGAAAAGACTGGACAAGTTTTAATGGAAAGTGGGATGCCATAAATTTGATAGTTAAATAGAAATTTCAATATACTCTTTATTCCAAAAATATTTGATTCTTAAACAACGTTAGGGTAACTAAGAAAGCGCATTTATATTCAATTCATTTAAAGTAGCTTTAATTCTAATAATAAAATCCTCTGGATATAACTGTAAATAATCAAATATGTTGGGGGAACAAATATTAAGGGCATTAAATATAACTATTTTTGTGAAAAATGATTTAATAGTATTATAAATTTTACCTTGTGTATTTCTATTTTTATATATGTTTTGCATTGATATAATATTTCATAACTGTCAGTAGATTTAAAGGTACAATGGCCCAAAGTCTTATATCTTCTTCTCTCGCACCTTCAAAGGTGGTAACGAAAACTTTGATTTTTTTATCAAATAATTCTATTGAGATTGCGAAGATTGAGAGAGGAGGCTAAAAAAATTCTATTCTAAAACTCAATCTAAAAAGATGAAGCATTAAAACTCTGCAAGCAATCCGAAATTGAGAGATAGATATTCTTTGGTAAAAAGCTTGAAGAAAATTTTGCAAAAAACCAAATCTTGAAGAAGCTCAAAGGCAATTTAACAATTAAAACAAAAGTCAAATAATCTATTTCAGATTTGGCAGAGTGTCAGGGGTTATACCACTGATAAATTCTCCAATCCAAATAACAGTGAGGAAGTAACACATGAAACTTGACAGAAAAATTAAAAAACTTTCAAAATTTATTGAAGCTTACTAAGACCAGATATTAGGTAGAAGTTAAAAAATTGGGTCCCAAAATTTCAAATCTGTTGTAGCAATAGCTAAAAAACATTGACAATGCGCTTTTATGATGATGGCAGAAATAAATGTCACAGATCTCTGGTATAAACCAGATTTTATCACAACAATTCAGTACGAATAAACAAATTTTAGAACTATCTGAAAAAGTAAATGCTATATCTTCCAAATTTGTGTGAATAGCTTGACAGAAGCAACCAACCCAATAATGTTCAAAGTAACATCCCATGTCAAATTTGTGGCAAGTTAAACCACAAAAAGCCAATAATTGTTTTCATTATACCCGGTGGCAATTAATACAGGGTAATGTTAGCCAAACTACAACAGAACTTTTCGTGCAAATAACTTTCATCCTTATCACTGCGTGCAACCACAAAGGAGTAATTTGGAAGAGGTTTCTAGAGGTAGATCTGTTTCTAATAGAGGTTTCAGAAACAATTAAACTTCTAGAAGATTCCTTGCAAAACCACAAAAAAAAAAGAATTCTCTTTGGTAGAATCTATAAAATAAAGAGTTATGATTTGTAAACAACAAAAAAGGTCTCAAGTGTAACAAAGAAAAAACAGAGTAATGTCAAAGTGTTAGAAAGGCATGATGGTGAGAAATCTAAGGATAAAATGAATAAAAAAGCAAAATTCTCAAACTAAAAAAAATAAAAATTCAGCTAAACAGCCAAATCAAAATACCAAAGAAAAGTTTTAGATAATTCAGAAAACAAAGTATTAATGTCGTGCATCATCACTAGCAACAATCTTCCAATTGTAAATATAAAAATTTGTGGTATTCAGTTAAAATGTTCTATTGATTCAGGTACAATGTAAGTTTAATTCAGCCACACATTGTTGATCAAATCAAACAAACTAAGGTTGAGTATATTTCAAGAATGGTCAGAATTAAAAAAACAATAGATAACACAGTTGTTCCATACATGTCAATCAATTTAAAATTCAAAATTGAAAAAATGGTTCCCCGAATCAATTTTTTGTCACGTTAAACTCCTTGGAATGCTCAGTAATTTCATGCTAATTTTGGTTATGATTTCTTTACAAAGAAATAAAGTTGTCATAGACACTGTAAACAAACAACTTCTAGTTGGTAATCAAAAATTTGATTTGAGGAAAATTCTCCACCAATGTTTGCGAAACTATTGATCAGATTGAAAGACAAAACAAAAGAAAGTTTTGAGCAACAACACTTTCTCACCAAAGGTGATGTCATGAGGAAACTTTCATGCGCTTAATGTCAAAATAGCCAATAATATTACAGTTCAGCCTTTTTCAACAGAAATTATAAATTTAAAGTTCCTAAAAATATTGCAAAAAACAAAGATCTAATTTTTATTATAAAGAAAATAAACTAGGTTATCAATGAATCTCTAAATGTTCCCCACTAATGCTAATTTTTTTTCACACCATAATTGAAAATAACACAAATAAAGTCATCTTATGTTAGAAAGAATACAATTATGTAAGCAAATTGTCAACATTTGATGTTAATGACATCATGTCTCCTTCTGAATCTGAAATTTACTCAAATTAATAACTAAACTTAAATGAAATTCATAAATGCGCGCAGAGATGAGCTAATTTAAATCTGATTTTAACCGATCATCTTAGATACAAGGCCAAAAAAGACATGCAAGATTTATTTCAAAAATTATAAGGTATTTTTCAAAATCATACAAAAGTAGAAACTTCGGTGCAGTAATCCCAGAATTTTCTCTCCTGCATAATTTTCCGCTACAAACAAAACCTTATTCTATTCCTCCTTATGAGCATAAAAATATGCTCAGCAGGAAATTAATAATCTTTAGAGGCAGGTATCATTGAACCATCTTCTTCGAGTTATTGTTTTCCCCTGTAATTTTCATTAAGAAAAACAAAAACTTAATGACAGTAATTCTGAACTGTTCAGAAATGGTTGTAGATTATAGACTTTAATAGCATAACTGAAAGAAACATTCAAAATTTGTCTTCCAAAAATTTCTGAAATCCTTTCATTAAAAACATTGCAGTAGGAAAATTTATTGTGTTCTTGGATTTGAAGTCAGCTTTCTTTCAAAATTGAGAGATGAGGATAAGCGAAAACTTGCATTCTGTACAGAAATGGGTACTTTTCAACCGACCAGACTTTGGCTCAAAAACAGTACACTCATTTTCACACACTAATTTCAAATGTTTAAATGGTATCACAGGTAAAAAATGTGCAATTTTTTTTTTTCTCTTGATGACATTATCACGGCAGACTTCTTAAGTGTGAACTTAAAGTAACTTTGCAAGCAGTATTTGATAGACTCATAAAATTTAATCTTTACTCTTGATCCAGCCAACTGTAACAGTAAAACCAGAAATTACTTATCTTGGTTTTGATTTAAATGCAATGGTTTTTCCAGAACAGAATGTGTGTAAATGCTACAAATTCTTTCCTAGGAAAAATTTAAAGCAGGTACAAATGTTTTTGGGTACAAGCAATTATTTTAGAGGTTTGATTTATGATTATGCAGGTATTGTTGAAACCGTTGGTAAAGTTGGAAAATACTCCATTTGTTTAGTCAGTTGAATGTGAAAAATGCTTTTAACATCGTGCAGGAAATCATTCAAAAAAAACCTACTAAAAAAACTTTATCCAAATTTGCCTATTTATTAATTACTGATGCTAGTAAAATTGCTATTTGTGGTATATTATTGCAAAAGGCAATGTTTTCTATCCTTAGAATTTTTTTCTAGAAAAAATTAACACTAGCAGAATGTAAATATCCTTCTGATACGAAGAGAATTGCTTGCTATTTATGCTTCGTCAAACATTTCATGATCAATTATTGGGGAAAATTTTGAACTCTTAACTGATGCTAAACCATTAACTGAATATCAAAAGTCTTGACAAAAACCAGGTTGCTAGGTGGTTATTGTATTTATACTTCTCTCATTCACTCCCACTCATATACCCAGTAGTTTAAATCCCGCTGATTTTCATCCAGAGTTGTGGAAGAAAATTCTTTAAATGTAAATAGCATCACTCTTTTCAACCTAATGATAAACCTTTCCATGCAAAAAACCTAATTGAACAAAAAAAGCAAGATGCAATTTTAAGCAAAATTATGAATGCTTTATCTGTAAACAAACAATGTAAAACAATATTTTCTTTGATGTTAATCAGGTTTGTTAATGATAAAAATGCAAAAAAATAAAAAAGAAAATTGTAAATAGAATTGTAATCCGAAATTCTAATTAAAGTTTGTATTGAAACTGCTCATGCTCCACATTTTGGTGTTAGCAAACTTTGAATTCATTAGGACATAAGTATCAATGGAAAGGTATGTACTTAGATACAAAAAAATGTTTGTGAGCATAGAAAATGCCTAGAAACAACCCAAAAAAGCCAAATTAACCTTGACACAAATGATTCTTCAAAATCTTGCATCAGTGTATTGCTATTGATGCTATTGGTAAACTTCCTAGATCCACCGACAACAAAAATTTTATATTAACTATAATTGATCACTATAGTAGATATTATGCTTCATCCTTTACAAAACATCACTTTCTAGAACCATAATTAATTGTTTAAACAACATTGCCAATTTTGGTCTTCCAAAATTTTTAATCACTGACAATGCCACTAATTTTATCTCAAAATGGTGGAATTTTAGACAGGTTAAATATTCAGCATAGAAAATCTTCAATTTACTATCCAATGGCAAAATGGTTTACTTGAGAGAGCCTACAGAACAATGAAAGAAAGTTTGCATCAATGTGTGAGAGTACTTTCAATGGTCAGAGAAACTTATTTTTCAAATTGTACCACAACAATTCACTCCATTCTGTAACAAAATTTGCTCCAGCAGAAATATTCTTTGGCAGAAAGAATTTACCTCCTTTGATAGCTTTTTGAACTCATTACTGTTGAAAATGAAAATATCTGGAAAAATATCAGAAATAATATGTTCCATAAGAAATGAGTTTGCAAAAATGAGGAACAACATTAAAAACAATGTCTGCACATCAAGTGTCGTAAAGTGCCAAATTTTAATTTTGGGCGACAAGGTATTTTGTTAAGAATTTTTTTCATCCACATGTGTTCCAGGAGAAATATAAAGGACCTTTTGAGATTATAAAGATTTAAATAAATAATAATTATGTCATTAAGAGTCTTAAGACAACAAAACAGAAAACTTAATGTAAGCAAAATTTTAAACAAGAGCAGCCTAGGCCAAAACCTTAGAATTAAAGAATTGTTAGAAAAGAAAAATTCTTTAAAAATAACATTTATGTCTATAATTGTTTTACAATTTAAATGCGATATAGAATTTTATTTACTTCTTTTGTATTGATAAATGCCAATCAGTAAATTGTCGAATACATAAAAAATATAGATGTATTATATAGCTTGTCATTTCTACAATTTTAACTGTGTGTCAAGATTGTTATTTACATTTGATGGTGATGTTCATTTTATATTACTTTACTCATTTTGTCAGGTTGGTCCGAAAATGCAGTGAATAGGATATAGGTCTTGATAGGGGTGAAATTCGAGACATTTTATGTATATAAAAAATTATACTGCATGAATTTGCAGCTTCTTTTGAAGCCATATACACTGGGCTAACCGATTGACTTTATTTCAGGGAGAGTTTCAATTCTGTATCAAGACATATTTGTTTTCCCATTGTATTGAATGCTCGAAATATTTTTAAGAAATGAAGAAATAAATGAATAAATTTTGAAAAAAATATTTCATTGTGGATAAAATTGTATGGCGGCATAATTTTTATATGGTATTATGGATGTGCTTTGAGATTTTGTTGTATTTTGAGGAGAGTGGAGAATGTAGCAAGAAAGCAAATATGTATATAATTATGTGCACATTTTTAAAATTTATGTGTATAATGCTCCTATGTTATAAATTTTTGAATATGTTTTCAGGAAAATGTTTCCAGTCAAATTTTGCAGCAAAAAATTTTTCCTGTTGGGGGGGGGAGTTGTTAGATTGCAAATATTGCATCAACATCATTTCTTCGGCTTTGCTGCATTTTTAATTAATTTAATTCCTTCGCCACTAAAGTTTCTTTATTTTGTGGCAAATTTGGCTAATTTTGAAATCCAAACGTTAATTTTGTTTTTCCCATTTAATTTCTAAATTTTACTTAACTATTTACTTTGTTTTCTGATTTAATTATTATTTGTCTTAATTTTGTTGTTGTTTCATTAAAGTTTCAACTTTATTAATTTTTTTAATTCAAATTTTGTTACGGGATTTTTTCTTCGCCATCTTGGCGCGTAGGTTTTGGTGTTACTCAGGTTTCTTTGGCGTTTGTTACTGAACTGCCTTCTCGGCCATGATTGATCTTTCTTTTGTGCTTCTGAACGAGGAGGTTATATTGCAGGTCCCAGGGCCTTTTATACTTCTGGGGACCTTGGCCTTCAGAGAGTCAACTATTTTATATATATTATTATTTTCTGCTGGAGCAAAATGATGCAAGTGTTGTATTTCACAAGATTTTTCGTGATGATGGATTTGTCTTCAACAAGATTCTTCGTGTGATGACAAGATTTGATACCGTAAATTTGAAATCTTCTGGATTCTGCGAATTTAAAACCTTCATGCAGTGAATGGTGTCATCGAAGGAAAAAGTTTTTCTTTTCATCTTTCTTTATTCAGATGAAAAATTTGTGACAGCCTTTGAAAGCAAATGTTCTATAAAAAGAATCAGTAGCTGGAGTGCTCTGATTATTCAAGCCCCGCACTAAAGACTGAGACAATTCTTCAATAGCCTGCTCTTGCAAAAATTTACGTTAACTGTGTGGTTGATGAAATGTGCAAGGAAACTTGTTAGTATACCAATAATGCGACTGTATTACCTCAAGAATGATAACGTAATCTTCGATATTACAACGCAAATTTTTCATACAACGTGTGCTTTGTAAGGTTTTTTTTATTACAAGCGAAACAAAGACTGTGATGTGCTCTGTAACGTACTGCCATTTCTGCAGAATGAAGATGTTTCTTAAATTTGTGGGTTTCTACCTAATATCCTTATTAGTATATATTTTTTGAGTCTCCTGCGTTGTATTATGTAGCTACATATTTTTAATTTGGTTATTACATTTTCTAAAAAATGTGCATCTTTGTATATGTGTAACTTGTGGCAGTGTTAAAGTAATTTAATTTAAACTATTCTAAAATAAAAAAAGATTTAAATCTACAGATTTTGATTCGTTTTAATTCTGATTTGTTTTTTACAACTAGCATTGTACTACCACTATATGCAACAACTTTAATTAAGTAGCTAGGCAGTCAGCAAAGGTAGGCAAGTGGATATATCAGTATTGTTAGAATTGCTTTTTTATTGTTATTTAATTTAATACCCAGAATTAATTAATTCGTTCAATATTTATTATAATTTAAATTTTATTTCAAGTACTCCACCTTGCTTCAATATTTTTATAAATAATTCTGGCAGTCCTATCCAA
>BGPR01015339.1:9618-31002 GCA_013235015.1 Araneus ventricosus
GTATTTTTTACGACAGAAGCATAAAATAGTATGGAATCATCTTGAAACTCGGACAAACCCATTTAATCCATCAGAGAAAGGTCGCATGAAGGAATAGCAATGACCTTCAGACAGTTTTGATCCGAATGTGAGGACAGGGTATGAAAAATCCCTTTTGTCGTAAAATTTGCGCAGGCGCGTCCGCTGGAAGGTTAAGCAAAACTAATGTAATTAAATTATTCTTGTTTCAATTATGCCTCTGTTGATTTCAGACTACAATTTTACATCACAATTAATATTTTTTGTCTTTCTTTTAAGCAGTCGGGAGTAATAAAATACTTGAAGAAAAGAGGAGAAATATTTAAAAATTTCTTTGTATTAGAAGAAACAGTTTTGCATTATTTCTCTACTCTGACTAGGCATTTTTATAAAAAAATAAAAGACAATTTTTATAGAAGTTTCCAGTGTTTTCAGGAACCTAGCTGAACCTAACCTAATTTTTTTCCTAGCTGACCGCAACAGGGCTGGCAACCCACAATTTAATAAAGCAGGTAGAATTTCTGAGAATAAGATTTTCTTCTTCACTAAAGTCACATTTTCCTCAATATTAGCACAAGGACTCGTATTGCCATCTGGTGTCCTAAGGAAACAAGAAATAAGGACCAAATGAAATATTTGTAAATCAAAGGAAATGTATTAGAACAAGAAATATTTAGAAATTAATTTCCTATTTAGGTGTGTTCGGATCTACTTGAGGCTCTTCTGGGTTTTAAAATAATATGTTTTCAAGAACCATCACTTAAGTTTTAGTTTGTTGCAGCTTGTGTCTTTGGCATCCTGAAATGAATACATAAATAATTAATTTAAAGAAGGAGCCTTTGGTTTTTATAGGCACATTAAGTAATAACTCATAGGGACCTTTGGGGTTCTAGCTGTGTTTATTCGCATTATCTTCAGGACAATTTAGTTTCTTACTTTATTTGTTTATAGAGCCGATGTTGGAACCTTTTCAAATATAATCAACTAACGTTTAAATTACAGAGCATTATTCTTAATTTTTTTTTTGTTTCCAAATTCACTTGAAATCAGTACGGCGGTTTTTTTCCAGTTTGATGATGACTCACAAATCAACAGCTCTGTAAACATTTTATTATAGTATTTAAAACGCATTAACATTTCAAATGCTTTTAACAATTTTGTTAAAATTAATTTTGTTACACATAACAAAACTGCATGCGGATTGCGTTTTTATCATCTATTAAAAAATGCATGTAGATGTTTAATGTAGTCGTAATTAAAAAGCTATAAAATTAGATTTCAAATTAAATTTTCTGAGAGTGCATTGAATTCTTATTTTATTATCTATTCTTAAGAACACCGATTGAAATATTTAATGCAATCGTAATTTGTTTTAAAAAATCGTCTGCGCCTCTTATTTCTGTAAGCAGAGCGTGTTTTTATCCTGTATTATTTGAATAAAATTTTATAAACTCAGCTCCATGAAACAAGATCAAGATATCGCATGAAACGGTCTAGAAGATAGGTTTTATTCAGATGTAATATCCATAGATATCACAGATGCAATAATTTTTTAAAAGGATCATACTGTTTATTTAATCTTTTCTTAATATAGGTATAATATATGAATTAAAATTAACTGAATGTTTATAAATATAAACAAGAAAAAATCACTTACAAATAAAGTAAAATCTTGTCATTATTCTTCATTGCCAAACTAGGGTTAATACATAGTTTACACTTAAGCAACAATGTACACACCAGATTCAATGATTAATTAACTTTTAAAATAAGTAATTTGCTTATTCCTGCTATATAATGTTCGACTTTAAAAGCATTTGGTTACACATCTGAGATGGACCATGGTCTGTACACGCAATATAAGGTTCTATTCTATTATGTTGCACTTTGACAACAAATTGAGTATAAAAAAAAGGAGAAATTCTCTTTTCAGTTATTTTAGCTGAATTAAATATATTGTTATGCACTTGTTCATTTGTATAAAGTAATGATTTTCTGAATCACAAATCGTAATCAGAAAAGAGAATATGCTTGGCTAAGAAAATATTTACTTTTAGATACTACAAAATAAGCCAGTCAAGAATAACATATATTAATTATCAGTTGAGCACATCCCTAACTAACTATGCTCAACAATGTTCTTATGTTGTTTTGGCATCGTGCAACATCTGACAATATCCTAGAATATCTTGTCTAATGGATGTTTTAAATTTTTTCAGCACTACAAAACTGGATCAAGGTGCCAAAATATAGAAACATTCAAAAAATATAAATAAAATAAATAATAGGGGGAGTCATTGTACCCCGGTCTCCCCTAATTAAATTTCTTCTTATTATATTTTCATGCGTACGTAATACATTTTAAATGGATTAAGAGATTTATACATATTTTATATTATTTTTTCAAGATTGATCAAATACCTTTATTTATATTTTTCTATTATATCAAAGTTTCTTCAAACAACTTTGAATTTCCTACTTTGAGCCATATTTAAGATTAAGTTAGAATGCACAAATTTTCTCTGAAAATAAAGCCAAATTTTACATAAAAAAAATATTTTATGTAATAAATAAATAACTAACTGAACTAAAAATGGTTTGATACAATTATTTTTAAAGTTTATTTTCATTTTAAATACTTTTCACTGATCCGGTATGAGTTTCGGGAAAGAAAATGAGGATCTCATTGACAAAAGAAGAAGGAATTCATGATTATGAATTCACTGTGCGCATTTTATGTCCAGATGACGCCAGATGCCTGGGGATCCTGATACATACATGCATGCAGACATTCAGCTTATTATAAGAAGAATAACAGACTCAACAGTGAGTGCAATGTAAATCGAGTATTCAAGAGGAAAAAATGGGAATGGCGTTAGTATTCATAAACTAGTTTTTTGATATGTTTCAACTACGGATCTAAATAGATTACAGTCATTATCGTTGGATTTGTAGAAACTTGGACTTTAAACAATAATATAAAGCAAAAAAAGTGAGGATCGAGATACTTACCTTGAACTTTCGCTGTCGATGGGTTTTCATCACCAAAAATTTGAATTCAAACGCTTCAGCACGTGCAGATGTTTTGGGAAGATAGGAGCAAAAAGTTTCTTCTCTGGGGACCCTCTAGAGCCATCTTATTCGTTCACGCTTTCCATGAAGAAATGGGGAGACAAAGAAAGGCGTTAGAGCTTCTCCTGCTGTGATGGTTTACACACAATGCATTACGTTTTCACTTCCAACAGAAGGATGGCGATTTGTATATATCGAAGTTACAAATTGACTGTTCATGGTATTTTTTTAGCTTGAAACTTCAGAATTAGTAATCATCGAACTAGTAATTTAATTTATGTACATAACTTATTAAGGTATCAATGAGTAATTCAGGATATTCAGCTTTCTAGTAAAATAATGTATATTCGAGAAAGATCGATATATAGATATCAATTTATTGGAAAACCTCAATTGTACTCTCAGATAGTGTACGAAATTACAATTTGCCATTGCCGATATCTTTCTCGATACTGTGTTTCAAACTGGGATATTTATAGCAGTTCATATATTTATCTCTATCTGAGTTAGGGAATGAAAGTTTCATTCGCACTGCGCTAGTAAAAATTTATTTACTAAAATGCTCCATATTTTCATGTTCATTTTTTTACAGTTCAAGATTATTACATGTTACACATATCGTCAGTTTTCTGTAGTAGTACAGTTTAAATGGAAAACTCTAAATGTTATAAATGCTAAAACTCGAAAAAATTTGGGACTTTCGAGAAGAGCCTTTATATCTTCCCAAGTATTTATTAAAACTACGAAAAATACATTTAAAATAATATTACGCCAAATATAACCATTTTGAAAGTTTTAACTCATTAATCAGCTTCTGCAGAGCTGGAGGCCAAAATATTTCAAGTCTACCTCAATTGGCTGGATCCCTAATACTCTGGATGATGATAGATAATTTTAAATATTTAAAATTCTCAAATCATCCCTAAAAATCAAAATATCTATGTCTCAAAGAAAAAGCTTGAATAGCAATTTAAACCTAAATTTAATAAACTTAAAATAATATAGAATTTTTAAAATAATTTACAATTTCAGTAGAAGAGTTAAAGTAATAATAAAAAGAAAACTTAACTAATAAAAAAAGAAGGAAAAAAAATAAGCTAAGAAAAAACATACCTTTCTAAAAGTTGATTAAAATTCCTGAGTATCCCATAAAATCTTTCTGTCTTTATGTCAATATATTTTTAGTGCATAGGTTTTCCCATGATCATATAATAATTCCTTATTAAAACTTGGCTGTTAATTCTAATTACTTAACCTTGCAATATTAAAAAGAATGAAGCAGGTGATTAGATGTGATTTCATTTTTTTTTTTGTATTTATATAGCAAAGGATTCAGGAAGCCCTCGCGCTTTGCGCATGCATGAGCTGAGTTATTTTTCATCAAAATAGGGGAAAGTGAAGAATGGAAGGTGATGTTTACATTTTACTGAGCGTGATCTAACAAAACGCCAGAAATGCGCTCATACGACTCATTGCCTGACTGCCTCTTTCCGGTGTAAAATCATCCAAAAGTTGTGGTCTTGGAATCGTTTGCTGAACTATACTCGTTTTTTGACTTTTTTTATGACTGATCCTTCTGGAAAAGAAACCATAATAATGTGCTAGTTTGCTTGTTTCAGGCAAGTTTCTTTATTCAGCAAAAATATAACACCGTAAACCTGTCGCGGCTGCAATAAATGCAAGTTGAATTACTGCGCAATTTATTACTCATGAACTAGCCAAACGAACAACTTTCGATCTTTCATTGACTTTAAATTACCAGAAACTATTTCAGTTAGTAAACTATTTTATTTACTAAATTACTCTAAAACTATTTAATTCGTAATTAACCCGATGGAGCCTTCTGGTATTTTCATGCCTGTAAAGTGCTGGAAACTGTCAGTGCCCTTTAATACACTTTTTTCACGTCATAACTCATGTATATGTGAGGAGTTGATCAAAGCTACGATGCAACAGTACATTTATAAATTAACACTCGCATGCAGTCACGGATGAAATCCATATCAAAACAAGATAATAGTGATCAAGATAATTATGCTAGAGTTTATAATAAAGAATTACTAATTTTTAATATCAATAATAATAAGAACATTTCATGTTTCTAAATCAAGTAGCATGAAAAATCCATCAGAGCAAATTTGTGGGGAGATAATGATAAAATAAATGAACCAAAACATTCAACACTTAACTACCTGGCACTTGTAGTTACTCAGTGACCGGGAATAAATTAAAGAAATAATCAAAGCACGATACTTAACATGGAAGCCAATAGATTCAGTATGAATCTAGAGTCATTAAAATATAAAATTAATTCAACATCTAAATGTTTTCTCTTGACCATTAGAACAGGGTATTTTTGTTTTAAAACAAAAGTTATAAACATATTTTAATTGGTTGTGTTGAAAAACGCTTCTCTCGTGATTTTTAAAATCTTAATAACGCTATATACACACCTAAATGCTAAACTATATGTATAGCATTTATTTTTAAAAGTATATTATTAGATTGAATTATTCGATGCATCAAACTTTCATACAGATGTACAATGCTGATGATAAAACCATGTGATAAATTTAATCCATCTACTCTTTCTGTTGCCTTGTCCTCATGCATATAGATGGACTGAGACTTGAAATACATGGATTCCGTCCAATTTGAAAGAAATCTACAATTCTTGTGCGATAACCACATGCTAAATTTCATCCGTCTAAATCTTTATTACATTTAAAGACAAAATTCTAATTTTTCATGTTCAGGGAAGTCTAAAACATGGAGATCCATCAAAAGCTCAAGGTTGAATTCTTTGACAATTACGATGCTTTCCTGCAGTACATGAGATGATATAAACTATTTTTTTTAAATATGCATTCTAAATATATAATTAAGTTTCCCTTAAATAATTTAGACGAAAGTAATTTTATTATTTTTGAATGGATATGCAGTTTTAACTTATTTTTTAACCGAGTTAAACGGAAATAGGAGACAAATCTACAATTAGGGTTTCAAAACTACGTACGAAATTTCATTAAGTAATTAAGTAAGTCTATTCTTTTAAGTCAATTATTTTAGAAGTTATCGTCTTCAGAAGAATGCGATTATACAGTCCGACAGACAGTCAACCCTTTGATGTAATTGGCCCAAAATTTGTTACGGATCTGCATTTCTGATGATAAAAATTTTATCCATCTATATATTCAAGTTTTTCAGGTATAGTGTTCACATGAACGCGGACAGGCAGACTTCCCTTACACGGATTTCGTCCAAAATTTGTCAGAAACCTACAAATTTTGTGTAAAGACCACATACCAAATTTCATTCCCGTAGCTATAACAGTTTTCGAGTTATCGTGTTCACAGACACACAGACATAATTCCAGAATTGGGTTTTTCGGACTCATGGAGGTCTTAAACGTGGAGATTCGACAAAATCTCGTGTTCTCATTTTTTGACTGTTACAATACTTTCTCTTTGTTATACTTCGTATACGAGAAAGTAAAAAGTCTGTACTGTGTTACTTTCAGTGCCAAGACAATTTTTTTTTCTGTCTCCAGCAGTTTTGTTGATCTGCATTTCGTTAGGTTTTTTTTTAAACTCTTTTATTTGACTAAAATTGTTTCACGTTAGTAAAGAGGGAATTTTGTTAACGATTTTTCACTTCACTAATTCTTTGAAATCCTGTACGCCTCTGTATTCCCAATGAGAATGCAATATTTTCGCATTTTCAGAGCTTGATTATCAGTTAATAGATTAATTTGATTAAAATTTGATTTCATAAAAGTGGTATACCTGATAGTGAATTTGAAAAAAAGAATGAAATTTGAATTTCGGTACACTCTAAAAGAAGATAATGATGAGGGTTCTCGCACAAACTGATATATTTTATACTTGAATATTTGAATAATAATATAATTATGTATTTAACTTATAAGTATATATGATTATTCTGGATATTCAACTTTCATAAACTTCAATATTACCGTTCGAAGATTCAAGTGATTAGAGATATCTCTATTATGCACATGAAACATAACCATTGATGAAAATTTCATCTCGTTGAAAGCTTTCTTTGAAACAGGATGAGTCGTATTAATGACATATTGCATTTATTCACAGACGGAATCAGGGATTCTACATTCATCGAATCTATCCCAAAGGAGCTGCGTCACGAATTTGTCAACGAATCTTTCTCAGTCCTTTAACTTGTTTTTCAGTAAATTCGCAAAGTCGAGTAATAGGCAAGACATTGTTGGTAACGACCATTATTACCAACTAGCCGCCTTCGACGACCAGCTTTTTCGCCGGGAATATAATTTTAATTGAATCTCTTATTCATAGATCCGTATCCAGCCACGTTATATAATTGGTCTCGGAGACAAACGGAGAGACGCGCGAGGTCATTCTATAACCCCAGTAACTGCCCAAACGTGTATTAGAGGACGAAAAATTCCGGAAATACTTTATAAATACTCAAAGAAAGGTAGTGGAGAGTGACAAACTCAGCTGCTGGTAAGAAAAGAATGAACAGGTGGCTAGTTTTCTAGGAATCGGAGTTTTCCGGAAGCTTGGGGTCATAAAATGACCCCTTAATAAGAAAATTTTATTAGACAATCATTTGAAAAAAAAAAACCAGGAATACTTTAAGTACATAAAACTATGAAAAATGTAAGAACTTTTTGAAAGCCGTAGAGAAGCGTTGTAGCGGTCATTTTGCTGCCAGGCTGTCTGGTGCTGCCATCTATGTAACTATAACTAATGAATTATTAACATGGTGAATAAAAGTACTACATAGATTTCAGCTGTATTTCTCAGCTATAAATAATGCATAGACTAAATTGCTCCTAAACAACTTCGTAAATAAACTAGCAGATTTTTAATTGGATATTTCTTTTCTTTAATTTATGCATATATTTATTATAAAAATTTCAAAATCCGATATCAAAATTCTCTATCATTCCATACAGGATTCAATAGTTTAGGTGCATTGCTCCGATTTTAAACACAAATTAATTGAAGCATAAATAAAAGATGATGTAATTTGTTTATAGCTTCAAGGATATTTAAGATCTTGAAAATATGTTCTGTATTTAAGTATCTGAAGTCATTCATGTATGCAATTATTTGAATGAATAAATGTTGATCCTTACTATATCAGAGGCTTCTTTACATTCTTGGAAAAGATACGTAATTTTCATTTAGAATGATCCGTAAGAATAACTACGAAAGAATACGTTCAGCTTTAGAATTTAAAATTTAAGAAATTTTGTATAAGTAGAACAATTAAATAAAACACAAGATATTATAAGTAAATCTAAAACATTTTAAGGAGAGGATAATAAACAAATGATATGGGGTGAGAATTTTGAAATTTTAAATAAAAGAATTTAAGGAAGAGGAAAGGAGACATCTGTTGACTGTTGCAAAAACAAACCAACCGCTAGGATCGAACGACGGGTTACTGGGTACCAGAAGAGGGACAAACCAACAGAGCCAGTGGGAACCTGATCGAGGTTGCGCCTAAGTCGTATTGGTGCGAGTAGAAAAAAGATGCTTATTATTTTCTTTATATAGAGGGTAACATGCAACTTGTGGATGTTGCATTGCTCACACTTGCAACAGGGGGAGAAGGAAGAGACATCTCAACAGAAATGAAGAACCGTGCTGCCATCTGCAATTATTATTTAAAAGTAGACTTTTTTTCGCTTTCAAAACACCAGGAGAAAAATAATTTTTTTTGCAGGTGTTAAAATTCATCTAACGTGGAAAAAAAATATATGTATTACGAACAATTAAAGGATAGAGAATCAAATGAAAATATTACTTCGGACATACAAAACGCAGAATATATCTTTAAAAAAAATTCAGAAATTAATGTTGCGTTTTCTCAACGTCAGTCTTTAATGGGTTAAGACAAAAGCAATGCATCTTTGCCTTCCGGATTACCGACGGGGATTTTAATTTATTCCCTTATCTTTTCATACCATTCCGTATTTTTAGCGTTTCCCTAGTAGTCAATGAGCGTTGCTTTCAACAAAGTGAATTTTAGACTGCGCTACAAAAACTTTTTCATTATTGATTTCGTGATCTTCTTGACTGACAATCGTCTATAAAAAAATACCCAACGTTTTTCAAATACTCCTTTAACGTGAAAAAAATAATTTTAATGCTCATTTGTAAGCAAAGAGCTGATGTTTTTTTTCAGTAATATCTCGATAGTTAGACGTAGTGTTTTTCGTCGGCTCCTTAAAATGTTTTAGATCCTATTTAACTCATCTTGTGTTCTATTTAATTGTTCTACTTATATAAAATATCTAAATTCTAAAGCACACACTTCTACACAGTTTCATTGCGATATACTTGATCTTGTTTCATGGAGCTGAGTTTTATAAAATTTGATTCAAATGATAACAAGTTTAAAAACACGTTCTGCTTACAGAAATATGAGGCGCAGACGAGATTTTATAAAACAAATTACGATTACGTTAAATATTTCATTCGATGTTTTTAAGAATAGATCATAAAATAAGAATACAATGCACTTATTTCTCACAGAAAATTTAATTTCCGAAATCTACTTTTTAATAGCTTTTAAATTTCGACAACATTAAACATCTATGTAGATATTTTTTTTAATAGATAAGAAGATGGGAATTGAATGCATTTTTTCATAGAAATTTAATTTCCGTAATTGTAACCAAGTTTTATTATCTTCTTAAATGATATTCTTAAAATGTTCATATCTCGAAACTACAAACTTGGACTTAGTGACTTCTTCCTGAAAGACGAAGACATACGCGCATGTTTGACACTTTAAGCCACGATTGGGGGCGAGAAAACAGCATTATGACCGGGAGTTACTAACCCTAGCTATGGCCTGATATTTGGCAGGTCGCAGGTTTTTAAATAATAATACAGAAATTTTATGGGTATTACAAATGCTACAATTATAACAAAATATTACTTTTTGTAATGTATTCACATCTTCATTCATTAAAGAAGTTTTAAAATAATATATTTTGATTTTTTTTTCAAGTTTTATAATAATTTATAATGCACACATTATATTTTTTTCACCCTTAAAACCGTTTGTCCAATGACTTGCATGAAGATCAGATTTTTTTACTGACGCGTGGTCTATTGTTAACAGAAATACTATTTAGTAACATGTTTAGAAGTAATTGCGTTAAGAGACAGGTTACCATAATTATTTTAGTTGAAATCCGGATACAGCGGGGGGTTAGAGTGTCTTGGAGGCTCAAATATAGTATAATGTTCTAAAAGTTTCTTACCAACGACCCTCTTTCATAACACTAGCTCAAGATTTGAGGAAATAAATAAAAAAAATGAGACATCAGAATGAAAAGAAGATACAGTTTTTATTATAATGTTTGGTAATTATATTATGATGATATATAAAATAATATTGTGTAATATTGAGGGTTATTATATAATTAAAGTGCGCCTATTCATTCAGAAGGCCCTAGAGTCGGTTCTATGGTTCCAAACTAAACTTTCATTAGTAAATTAAATCGCTAGTAACTAAACTTTCACTAAATAAGTACAAGCGATGCGTTGTTTGAAAAAAAAGAGCATTTCGTCGAAAGTGGCGTTGCACCATTAGGCAAGACAACTTTTGCAGATTTTGCTATTAATGATTCAGACTTAAATGCACCATTTGTGTTTTAGTTTCACTAAAAATACGGCTGAAATTCAATTCTGAACATAAAGTCTTTTTTCATTCAAAATACATAAATTTTACGCAATTTTTTTCTCTCGTTTCCACCGAGTGCATCACTTGTATGAAATACATCCGAGTGAAACACATAATTTCTGTGCATGCAGTATGCATTGTCTGCGCCACATGGAAGGAGAAACAGAGGTCTCACTCCGGACCAAAGTTTGGTAAACGCGAGCTCAGGAATTTTTACTACTAGCCTAGGGCAAACCGGAAGACGTCTCTCTTTGCTTGAAGACAGCCTCGTTGAAGTTGACCACTGACCTCCCCCTTCCATCCACAGAAGCACGCAGTTGTAAATTTGATGAGTCAGTCTGGTAACTGCCGACCTATTCGTAGAGGAAAGAGGTCTCTTCCGACCATCTTGGCATCACAAACAATTTATTGTTTTAAAATTAATGATTACCTACATTCATGATGATAAAAATGTGTACTAAATTTTATCCATCTAGCTATTTAAGTTCGTGAGTTATCGTGCTCACATTAACACAGATATATAGACAGACAGACTTCCCGTGGATGAATTTTGTACAAAATTGATAGAAACCTACAAATTATGTGTAAAGACCGCATACCAAATTTCATCCTTGTAGCTTAAATTGTTTTTCAGTTATCGTGTTCGCAGAAACAGAGACACACCGACAGATATAATTCCAAAATTATGTTTTCAGGACTCAGGGAGGTCTAAATCGTGGAGATTCGTCAAAATTTCGAGTTCGATTTTTTTGACGATTACAATACCCTCTCTTTGTATACTTCGTATGAAAGTAAAAAAAAAGTATGAGTATGAAATTGTGTTTTAAATGCAAATAGGTAAAAGAAGAATCAGAGACTAGTTTTTAACTTTATTCTTCAAGTGCATTATTTCTACGCTTAAATACCCCGCGAATCCCAGGATGCAGATTGTTATGAGAATGTAGATCTTGACGAAGGTGCAGATGTAGTTGCTGTAACCGAACGACAAGGCGAAACCCAGGGAATACCAAACGTGAAACGCTGCAAAAGCCGCTTCTTCGTCTGCTTTGAAAAGGACACCGTAAAATGCTGAAAGATAGAACACAAAAAATCATTGACAGCGAAACCTCTCTGCAGCAATCACCCTCTGTTCTAAGGAGAATTAGCCATTCAGAGGGGTGGATGTTCTAAAGAGGTTTCATGTTTGAAAGCACAATAGAACCCCGGGAACCGGAACTAAATGGGGCTGACCTTCATTCGGATTGTCCAGGAAAGTCAATAAAATACTATTGATGTACCAAATACAGTAGAGTATGTCTGTCAAACTCAAAGGCTAGAACGGGCCAAATAAACGGAGTCTAAGTTTATGTGGACCGAAAAAAACCCATAGAAGCGCGAGTTTATTTCTAAAACACAGTATAATAAAATAAATAAAAAAAATTTGAAGGGGGCATGCGACTGTTAAACCTCAAAAATTTTTTATTTTCTGAAAAAATATATATATTATTTCCTTGCCTTTTCTGAACAATTTGAAACTATCCGCGTTAAAAATTCCCAGAATTATGAAAGTTATGAAAGAAAATGTATCAGCTCTTCAACGTAAACATTGAATATGTAAATATCTCTAAAGCGCTAGATCTCAAAATGTCTTTTTCTGATATTGGGCGCACGATATCTCAAGATCTATTGAATATTTTTACATAAAATTTTACCGAATACGTATTTTGCTATGTTCTAAAAATTGAACCCCATTTTTGTACATATTTCTCCAAAGAATTGTTTTTTGGGGGTTTAGAAAAGTTGAAATTTTAACTATTTTAACAACTTTGAAGCCAGATATATAATTCAACTTATATGAAGAAATTCAGTTCATTATCATTAGTATTCAGAATATCGGCATTACAACGAGCAGAATATTAGTTCCTGTCGAAGAGAAGCTAAAAGATGAGGGGTTGTACACAAATTGATATTTTTTTAAACTTATATCTTTGAATAGATATTTTGAATTGTATAGTGTTAAAATTTGCTGAATACCCACTGACACTTGTAATATTGGTAACGAATAAAAAAATATATTTGTAGAATTATTAAAATATTTTAAGAAAAGAAATTAATAAGATAAAAGAATCGTTTGGCCATAAAAGTAATATATTTAAAAATATCGTTTGGCCGTAAAATTGTAACAATATGTAACTTGTTAATAATCATGTAAATAATACAATTAAAGTAATAAAATTTTTGTTATTTATAGTGCCTAATTAGCTGCAATTTAAGCTATGCACGTAATTGGTAAGTGTTCATGGCTATTCAGCAAATTCTAACCACTATAAAATTCAATATCAATATTTAAAGATGTTTCTAAAAATACTCTTCAGAGGTCGAAGTTTAATGGCAGCCAGTTAAACCTTTCCGGAAAAATTCTAAAAAATGTGAAAATCTGAAAGTATCCGGATACTTTTGGGCATACAGAGCATAGCTGTTTTGTGGGCTATTAGACCATGGAATCAACTTATTACATTATTTAGATTCAGAAAACTGTTTGTGGTTCATTCTGAGCAACTTTTTGGACAGCAGCAACAACAAAAAATTTACCTAACCTTATCTTTAAACTATTTAATGAGACTATTAATGCAAACTTAAACCAATCTCAGTTTCTTCTCTGAGGGTATAACAAGATATTGTACTATTTTAAAATAGCGTAAGCACTATCAGTCTTTTCTTTAAATATTTAATTTTTGATATCTAGATATAAACTCTTTCCTTCTATGAAACCACGCAGCGTTTTCTCTAAAAATGATTTCTCAGATGCAATTTTACGACCTCAGTAATTAAAGGAATTGGGCGGCCGAATCTAAGCGCAAATTCAACAACTCTTCCCTACAGTTGTATATCAAAGAATTTATAAATATTATACAAATTTATTATTATCTACACTATTAAAATTCGACGCGTATGTATGTATGTGAGGCTATCTTCTCAATAACCGTTGAACGGAGAAGCTCGCGGAAATTACCAAAAGATGGGGAATAATCCAAAGAATCCAGTTTGGCCATTTAAATTCCGAAATTTTCATTAGTAAAAAAGCTATTAATTAAAAACTAATTTAAAACAATACTTTTCATTCTTGCAGCGCAATTCAAATTCTTTTTATTGTATAAACAAATATTTAATTACGTGTTTCTGTGTCATTGTTGAAAGTAGCAGCAATACAATATGGATCCCTAACAATGTAATATGGATGGCGTTGTGTGCTGGTTTTGGTAATTGATGCAAAGAAACAGAGAAATCAATATCGTTCAAATAGGGTTTTTACTAAAAATGTTTTTTTTCCGTGAGATTTAACTTTGAGATTTCATGTATGTAGTGCATCTTGCTTCATGTGTTTATAAACTGGACGCTGGAATACGAAAAAATATATATCCCCAGCAACGCTGGTTTATCTAAGCGTTTGTGACACATGAACTCACTTCTTCTCTCCGCCAGGGAATGACGCATTATTCGAGATAGCCCGTGCAACGCCGGGCCATGCAGCTAGTTATTATTAAAAATTAATATTTATTACTATTGAATGTTATAAAAACTTTCTAAATATTTATAAATTTTTTGAAATATTCATAGTTACCTCTTAGCTGAGACCAGATCGCTCCGACAAACACTCCCCACAAACCGGCACCGATGAAGAACCAGAGCGGTTCGTCTGCGGTGGGGCTCCACGACAGCAGGAAGACGTTCGCCCCCAGGTTCACCACGGTCGCAGTGACGAAGATCGGGATCCTCCCCAACCGCTTCACCAGCCACCCCGACGAGAAGGAGGAGACGCCGCATACGGCTCCGTAGCACACGGCCACCAGGCCCACGTGGTATGTGCCCCACGCACAGCCGACGAAGGACTGGAAAAATGGAGGACAAACGATTTTTAAATCACAACTTTTTGATTGTGTTGGAAAGACAACTATGATATTTAAGTGTGGATTTATCATTGGTTTAGTTATATTCACGTGTGTTTAAAGCAACGGGACGGACCTCGTCATTTTGAACCGGTTAGACGACAATATAACGAAGATATAACAATTTTTGTAGATAATAAAGGGAGTATATTGGCATCGATTAACGCAAAAGAAAGAAATTTAATGGGAATGGCAATATTTACCAAACTACTGGAGGCCCAGAATATCTATTTATCGTGGATTAAAGCTCAGTCGGACTATTTTGAAAATTAGCAGGCAGATTATTTTGCAAAACAAGCAATTGAAATGTCATCTAATGTTTTGACATTGAAATATCCAATATCACATCTAAAAAGGGTCCTCCAGGAAGATTTGTTGACTAAGAGGCAGAAAATTTGGACCGATGGCGGGCAATAGGTATTTTTTAAAAAAAATATTTTCTATTTGTTGGTCTTTATTTTTTTATCATCGAGAAGACACGAGTGTTCCAAATTACAAAACTCTACAAATCACGAAGTGACTGTAACTGATTGCAAAATTCCATTGTTTAAAAATTTAATAAATCATGTTTAATTAAACTGCGCAAAAATAGATTTATTGTTGATGTGCAAAGGACATTAAAACATTTAAAGAACAGCATTTCACTATACCAAATTTTGAGTATCTTTTCATTTATTATTCGTGTAAACTGATGATCCACAGAATGTGATTCAGAACATTTCTACTAACTTTAAGAGATTCGGAGTGTTTGAAAAACGCAGATATCTTTTAAATCCTTAAAAATTTATTGTACATAAATATGTTAAATAACAAAAGTATGGGATTTATAAAATCGATTAAAAATTGCAGATTATTGATATTTTAGAAATACAAAATTCGAACTTTTATGCTGTCCTCATGGCTAAACATCCCCACAAAATGTTTTAGCAATGTATTAAAAAGTTCCAAGGATATGAAAGGACAAAAATAACAATTTAGACCGCTTATAGACGACTATATGAGAAGGGAAATATCCAAGGTGTATTGTATTTCAGGTTTCATACATCAGTTACTTAAGTAGATAGAAAAAAATAATAATGCTGCTACCTGTTACCACAAATGTACGTAATCCTTGTAGAAATAATACTGTTACAAAAATCGTTCTGTTTGTGTATGGTGTAAAGAGTCCAACATTCAGGATAATGGAGAATTAAGGTTTATTCACAAATATGCAGGAAAACACGTAGCACAGGTAACAAGAACAATAGATCTTGCACAGATTAGCAACGCAAACAGACAACAATTCACAGGTAATAACAGTTAGCACTTTCAGATTTAGCAACAAAAACAGTCAACAAATCACTAATAATGATTGTAACAGCATTTATAATAGCGCTCAGCTCACCTGCTTTCCAGCACTGCAGACGAAACTCCAAAGTCGTTCCAGTTGATCAACACTTTGAAACTCAATACCGCTTGGCGTCGAACAGCTTACTAGCTCGCACAGCGGATAGAACTCCAAAGAGAATTTCCAAAGACGTTCGCACTCCAAGGCGATCCCAGTCGATCAACATTCACTCACTCCGTGATCCAAGCGCACTCCTTATATAATCTCCCCCGCCTGCCGTGACGTCACATGAAATCATCTAGTACATTCAAGCGTATCTCCTCTCCTAATAGAGATATAGAGAGAGCAAATTCCAGCAGCTTTGAGAACCCATATTTAATCGCTAAACTCGCCAAGTCGCCAAGATGCTAACCAAGTTTGTCGCCAATGTCAGATGTCCAGACTTGTTTGCTACAAGTCGCCCCATACTTACCCCTGTGAAACTCTCTTCCCAACCATAGGACTATCATTGCTGGGAAGCGACTTTCCATGTTTGTAAACAATACCTTTACAGTACTGAATTTACAAAGCTGGTTCGAAGTGCTTTTCATCATGCCAGCAAGGAGTGCAGTCGTCTGTTAACCTTGCCGAGCACTTGACTTACACAAGTGAGACATGTCGCTTTCGATGATTTATCAGAAATATGCAATTGAGCAGAAAGCATCTGCAGACTATGTTCAGCAGATGTTTCAGATAAGCAGTTTCTGAGTAAAATATCGTTGCAGCCATATCAAACTATCTACGGAGGAATTTGGCAGCTACTTTAAAGTCAATTCACCTGATTTAACTGATATTTCAGTGCTGAAGTCTAAGGAGTGCGGCTCTGTAATCATTGCAGAAACAACACCTTGCACATTGATAGCGAAGAACTACTGCCAAAAACTTCTTATAAATAAAATAAACAATAACCGCATTAAAATCTGGTTAAGATTCAAGTCTTCTGTCAACGTATTGCAAACGGTTTTCGAAAGATACACACACAACACCACATATTAATAAAAAATTACATAAGGTGATTAATACTGCGTATGGCAGATGGATTTCTGTTACAACAGAAATGCTCCTGACAACGATTAATGTACCCCTCTTGTTGAAACAGCATTTTTCATGACAAATTACTCTTTTCAAGAAAGGGGGATTTTCACCCTCTTCATTTAGAGACCAATGACAAAAATCTGGACGACGGCGATAGTCCATTGGTTCTGAGCTGAAAGCCATTTGTTTTGTCACAACATTTCCCATGCCGTTTTTCGTGGTAAAGCTGAATTGTGGCAACAGTAAACACAAACAGTTCCAAGGAGCAGGTAGAAAAAGAGCAGAAGTCAGTAGTTGAAACAGAAATAACATACAAACAGAGACAACTCACATGTATACATATAAGAAATTCCCAGCAATGCTTCAACTGGATGTGAAACGGTTTGCAAAAAATAGGACTTTTGGGGCCCATTTTGAAAATACACGACACATATTTTAATGTATGAATTTTAGTACCTTATTGAAATCTCCAGTGAAGAATCCCTGCACCATGCCGATGTAAAACGAAAATGGAATGAGGAGCAAAAGTTCTTTTCTCTTCGCCAGTTTGTAGGTGGCCATCAGCAGATCTGCTGAGAACGACACCTCCTCTTTCTCTGCTTCGAGTGGATCAAGGAAGAGAAACACTATAAGCACAGAAACAATGCCGATACAGACGCAGGCAGCTGTGAGAATGTACCGTATTTGATCGCTTGGCTCTGCAATGTTCTCTTCAAAGCACGCTGACTCGACATTACAGTAATCGGCGCCACAGATGCAGCTGGAATTGCTTTTGGGGCCTTCAGGAACTTCGCTTTGAAGAATGTAATACGTCATCAGATTGCTCGTGATATGACTGGAAAGATACGCCACGCCATGGAAGCCGAAAAATCGGGCAGTTGTCGATTCTATCACTCTACGCCGGTTGTTCGCTTTCAGCTGTTGTGTTGAAGGTTCCACGCTCCTAGTCGAACATAAACTTTTCTCGTTTCTGCTGAGGTTTTCAGTACTTTTGAAAGACCCGTAAGTCGTTTCCTCGTTTGCTTGGAAAACACCACTATCTATGTATTGACTTGTATTGTCTGTTTCATTGTATGATGCTTTAGGCGACTCAGTAATTGGAATGCTGTAACGCTTCGTATCGATACTTTTGCATGATTGTAAGATTACATTGTTAAAATCATTGCTATAAATGACAAAATAGTTAGGATCGCAAGATAAACTTCTTGTAGATCTACTTTTTGCAGATTCACGAAGAGTCAAGCTATTTCTTGTGCTACCAACGTCTCTGGACTTTGTTCGTTCCCTGGCACTCATAATTAGTTCCGAATACATCAGAGATATATCATTTAAATAAATAGCCTGCGAACCCCACAGAAGAGCAGCACCCAGTCCAATCATAATCGATGTGGGAATCATCAGTGCCCAGTGTGAATAAAAGTTAGAGGCAACGTAAGGCAGGGAGGTGAGCATTGAAAATGCAAAGGTCGATTTGCTCCCCAACTTCTTGATGACGTACTTCGGAAATAAGACGGCAGAAATACAGAAACAGATATACACGACGGCTTGGGATATGACGCCGATACCCTGTTCACGATTCATCGTGCTTTGCAGCATAGTGAGTCCGTCGTAAGCGGTGAAAAGCAGATGAACGCCGACGCTGAGAACGATGACATTTTTTATGATTCTTAATTTACTGTAGCGCTTGGAGGGAAAACTTCGAAACATCAAAACTTCGAGGTCAGATTTTTCGAAGATAAAAATACTTTCTTCTAGTATACGAGAAAATAAAAATTCCGCCTCTTATTCCAAACAACAATTTCTTAATATTACGATGAAATGGAAAGAAAATATTTTCAATCTATGCTAAATTTAATCTCTCTTATAGTCTCTTTTTTGCTCAAAATATTACAAAAATAATGAATTATCTGATAAAAACATTTTCAAAAATAAATTACATACAGCGTAAATACAACGTGTACTTGAATTATCATAAACTTTCAACTGAAATAACTTCTCAGAGCCTCAGTAGATGTCGCCACCAATGCGTGTGATAACAGAAGGTTTAATACGAAATTGTTAAACGACATTTCCACCCTATATCAAAATATCTTCCAAATCGTCGATTTTAAGCTGAGAAATAAATTTTATTTTTAAAAGCTTATGAGACTGAAGTATTCAGTGATACAACACTATATTTGCATTTTTAAACAACCTTTTTGTATTTCTTTGCATTTTCAACTAACTAAATGTCCAGGAAGTCAGGAGGGGTTTGACGTTTGTTTACCCGTAATTGTCCTTAGCAATGACAACTGATGTCGTTGAGAGCCTGAAATAATAGAACATTTTTGAAACAATATATTAGAAATAAAGATAAATGTCATTGAATTAAGAGCTCAAAGACAGATATGCGAGCTTCTGCAGATATATAAAAGGAAATATTGAGAAAAATGCGGGAAACCAAAAATACAAACATTATCGGGCGCAACTCATCTACCAGATTAACGTACATCAAAAGAGCACTAGAGAAAAAACTAAGATACCCTAGTGTGAGTGGTAGGGAGCTAGGAAGCTACTAGAGGTCCCACACCTTTCTAGGTAAAACCCGCACTTAGGCACAAAATATATGTCATTCATCTAAAACATTAGATGCGCCCGATGGGAGGTTAACAAAGTTTAGGTTACTATGACAAAACTTTTGTAAAATCTTCTATATTTTTATTTATATGAATATTTTTGTTCTTTATGAAATAATTCATCACATGGACACATGGATTAAGGCGCTATAACGGCTTAAATGTATTTTATAGATTATTTTATATTTAATGTTGAAATTTTGAGAAATCAGACACGTAATTTTTATAGTAATGACAATTTCTATAGAATTTCCGAGTTTTCTCCCATTCAACACAACCTTATATTAATTTTTTCACTGTAACAAGAATTAGATAATTTCAGATGAAGGTTAAATTAATTAAGGTTAATTTAAGGTTAATTTCAGATGATGCTTGCTAATTCATTCACTTCGCTCCCGTTTGAGTATTTATAGCCGAGTATTTAAAAAAAATTAATAATTTAACTCTTCTTATATTTACATTAAATCCATTTTAATTAAAAAGTCACTAATAATATTTATTTATATTTCATTATATGTATGTAAAATTTAACAACATATTTAAATATAGTTATAAAACCTATTTTTTAATTTAAAATATTTAACCACATTTATACTTTGAAAAATGAAGTTTAACACTTTTCGTTATCGTTCGAGAAGGATAACATATGTAGCAGATTTTAATAAATTAAATTAAAGTTTGGATATATGTAATTTTTGTCTCAATCATTTAGTACAAAATTCTTTTAAACAGGTGTTATGGAGACATCGTTTATTTCTTGAAACAGAACACTACAACTACTCTGAAAATTTTAACACGCAATCCTTTCGATAAAACATTTTATTTCATCTGAGTATGTCATATGATTTGCAATTCAGGTATTTCGAAATTAACTGGATGGAACTTTCAAATTTACGTTAGAAAATGCATGAATTTTGTTTTATTCCAATGCAGGTTAATGGCGAAATACGTTTAAAATCCTTTACATACGTTGATTACATATTGAATATTTGCTCTAATATCTCTAGAATCTATTTGTCTGGAATATAAGATAAATAGGAATATTAAGTGAGATCGAGTTGTTTTAAGCATATACATTTGCTACAAATATATTTTTAAAATTATTTTTAGTATTTTTTCTTAAAATAAAAAAAAATCCCTCTCAACTGCTCTGTGCACATAAAATTTTCTATATTAACAAAAGAAAACATCAAAACCACGTCATAAAAGAAAAACCAAAACAACAAAACGGAATATTACGCTAACGTCCCGGACACGTCACCAGCAAGGGAAATCCCAAACGAGCGAAAAAATATTATCGGTGTTTTCTATTCATAAACTCTAGCAATAATGCTAAAAAGAGTTTGTTTCCCCACAACACAGAACAAAAACCATAGTCTGAAACAAAGAAATAAAGTAAAAAGTTCATGTCTAATTGAAAAAATGAAATAAAAAGTTCATGTCTAATTGAAATAAAATACATGAAACCCAATTTCAAAACCAATAATGTGAAACAAAAATGAAGAAAAAGGTGTCAAAACTCACCGAAAAGTCCACAAACGGACAGACAATGGATTCAGATGCAAAAGCACGCGGCACGAACACACCGGAACGTTCAAAAGTGTTGACGTGAACTCGGTTATGATGGTTGACAGTTATATATATA
>BGPR01015340.1:0-18159 GCA_013235015.1 Araneus ventricosus
GTCAGCCTATTGTGAAACGATGAATAGATTGATGGCATCGGTAGCACTGTGTTGCGCTCGACACACTTAATTCATAATAGAATCGTTTATTGACTTTAAAGCTTTTGAGAGAAGGACATTTAATGCTCGACAGCTGTAGTTCTGGGAGTTTAAATCGTTTCTCAACGGGACAGGCATGTTTACCAATCCTGATGCAAGGTTCGGAATATCATTGGAAAGTTGGAATACTATTACTGTACTTACTTTTACATAATACATTCTTAGACATGAAAAATTTGATTAATTTAGAGGGATACAAAACGCTAATGGTGTTATAGAAGAGAAGTATAAATAACCGCTGTCTACCGCCTTAATTTCAATTCCATCGTAAAATTCATACTGAAAAAAACAACACCTCGAGCATAAAGCTGTATGCAGATTTTTACAAAATCTTCATTCCATGCGATTCATCTTGAAAGAGGAACACTTTTTCCGAATTATGTTCAGAAATGCTTTTCAGTCATCTTCTCCAGCGTTTCTCAATTTGCAGTTACTTGTTTTTTAATTTTCTTCGTCAGATTTAGCGGTGCCTATGTTTCATTAATATCTGTTGAATTTTTCACTCCGTCAACTTTTAACGACTTTTCAAATTTAAAATGATTCGAATCCTAATACCTTTCTAGTTACTTTCCCGTATTTATCTATTTCTAACCTGCAGATTAGGACTAGATGAAATTCCACAACCTTTGGAAAAAGGCATTTTATGGAGAAACAGTAATTGCTTTCCCTCTATTTTCAAGTCACTGGAAGTTAAGACCGCTAATGGCGATGCCTAATGGCAACATTTAAGATAAAATATGGAAACATAGCTTTTAACCGATAAAAAAATTAAATTATTCAATTGTCAGGAAATCGTTACTAAATCCTTCCTTGTGCTTCATAGTATTTGAGACCAAAATCTGAAGAAAATTTACTCTTTAGTTTGGATTCTATAACGCATTAACTATAGTAGAAGCTCGGGAATCCGAACTAACTGGGGCTGAATTCTGTTCAGATTCCGAGAAATTCTGCTTGCCCTGAAAATTTGGTAAAATACTCTTTATATATCAAATGTAGTAGAGCATTGACTTTGGGTACTGTATGAAAGAATAAGGAAAGAGGTACCTGCGATTCTCATCATCAAGAAGTTTTAGTTTCTTACGTCAAAAGAAAACCGATTTTGTTTCTATTAATTAAGGTGCTGTATTTATTATTAAATACAAATTCAAATGTTTCTATTAAAACAGAAACAAGCATTAGATTTGTTTCTGATTCCTAATGGTTTTTCAACAATAATGGCTCATTTTTCACTAAACATTTTTCAGAAAATTTTAAAAAAGATGTTCGGATTATCCGAAATATAGGATTCCCAAGGTTTTACTGTGTTCATTTTCACTTTCATCTATATAGATTTTGCATTTATGATTGTTCCGATTTTCCTGCGGATTCGATGTTTCTCATCCTCAATCAGAGAGAAGTGTCAATTTTTTTAAAAAAATTAGATATAGGTATATCCAACAAAAATGTATCATCTTTTATTAGTTCTAAATTCTTACTTTTAATACCAACGGTTTCAATTTATATCCCTAAATTACACAAGTATCAGTATCTATCTGTTCAGTATATTTTTATTAAAAAAATAGGGCATATTTATCTTAAAATCGTCATAATCATTATTATGTAACACCTAATATTGTGCGTCTTTCTCCCTTCTAGTTAATCCTGCAGCGTATATCTCAGGATGGTTTCATAGAGAAATATATCTCTCTAATGTGAGAACAGATTTCTAAGGAAAACAATTTCATAAATTGTTTAACATTCGACTGAATTTAATGAACTAAATATTTATTAAATAAACTTCAGGAAGTCAGAGATGCGTCTTGTAGAGAAATACCTGCTTAACCAACGGAATTCATCATTACTGAATGTATTTTACTATTATTAAAGAATATGTATTTGAATTATTTATGGAAACCATGTGGAAATCGATTTGAATTAAATTATGAATATCTTTTTACAGCAGAATAGCTTTAAGAGGAATCCTTAAGAGATAACATTATTCATAATACTACTTGAATCTGAAACTTTTTTGTGATTTGTACTTATTTCTTTTTCGCTTTAAGTGCAACACGTTTTTAGTTTCTGTATCATTTTAAGTGTTTAAGTGAAAGTTCACTGGTCTTTACAAAAGATTTACCAAATTTTTGTATGCTTTTAACTTTTTTCGTGTTTATAAAATTGGAATTTTAGAATAGATTTTTCACTCACATCTGGATGTGCTAGGGATTTGAAATTTTGTATATTCGTATACAAAATATACGAATATACAAAATTTGTTTGAATACACAAAAAAGTTTTGTGTATTCGTATTCTTGATGAAGAAACACTATTTTAATATTTTGAGACTTGAATTATTAGTTAATCTAGCTTAACTAAATTTTAATTCCAAACGAATGGCACTACCTTGGGCTAAATTGGAGTAAAACATAATTCACGATTCCATAATATTTTTAACAATAAATTATAAACCAAATACTAGTAAGTTAATGATAATTAAAATTAAAAATTCTCCTTTTTAGTACTTTAATAAAAGTATGTTTAAAAATATTTTAAATAAATATATTATTAACTATACAAAATGTACAATCTCCATTTGATAATTAAATAGTAACCTAAAAATATGCTCCCAATTTTTAAAAGTTTATTTAAAAATATTTAAAAAAAAGGTTTCATATATTTTTTTACGTACACTTTCCATATTTGAACATTAAAAAATATCCACACATCTGTGATAGAAAGTAAAGAAATCACATTGTTATTAATTCACTTTAACAAATGAAGAAATTAAATGTTTAATTTCTGTAAAATTTAAATAATTATAAAAGAAAGTACTGCAAGATCAAATGATACATAAACTTTATTTTCAATGAAGAATGATGACTAGATCATTTCGCAAAATGTTTTAAACGCAATAAATTATATGTACATTGTAATAAACAGTGCATAGAAACGAAATATAAATCATTACAATTCAACAATAAATTCATATATATATATCACCCTTTTCAATATGTAATCGTCAACTATCACATGCAGTAATTTCACATGAAGTAATTTATGAAATAAAATTATCATACATGATTACATGTCACTTATAACAAGAAATGCAGTTAGGCTATTCACTGTGAAATGTTTATAAATAGGACACCATGTATCAAATACTTTTAATTAAGCATAAACAAATTTTGAGAATTTCGGATCGTCATGCTTCTAACCAAATACAGCCTGTCTTAATTTCTGCTGTTTATTTCGAACACATGAGTTGTGTTAGAAAATAATGATGTATGTCATGTGTTCGTAATATAAAATTTATGTTATGTTAAGTTTTTTGTAGAAAATAACGAAGTATATCATAGACATATGCGCAGTGGCGGCTCGTGAGGTCAGAAACGAGGACGGCTGCAAGATAATATTTATCAAAAGAACAAAATTTTCAAAAGCTACTTTATATTTCAGTAGGCCAAATTTTTTAATTCCAAAGCCAGATATGAAATTTCCTGCTTCTCAAACAATTTAAATAACCAGCATATGACATTTACTACTAGTTTTACTAAGAGAAAGTTAAGTGAATGTTGATGTGACGATTTTGCTGACGAAAAAAAAAATCCAAGCTCCACATACACACTTCCCTCCTCGCCCACTTCACTCGCTAACACTCTTCCAAAAATGAATATCTTCTTCAAAAGAAATCTAGCCTTCTATCAATAAAAAGCAAATAATCAATCAACCAGATGAATTTCTGTTGACGCAACACAAACCGAAACCAAAACCCATAAACAGCCAATGATCTTTTTCTCGTTCGAGTTGGCTCCGTGACAGACAGAGCTGTGTTGACTTTCAGACCATAGCCCGTCTAAGGTAAAGGCAGAAAGGATTGCTTTCTCCGTCCGGAGTTTCTGCGTTGTGAATGGCAGAGTTTTCTGCAGCTCAGACCTGCGTCTTCTCTTGGTTTTGATTCATTTTATGTCTTTTTTCAATTTTGTATTGCATTTTTGTAAGTCATTGCACTCTGAGAGTGGGAAAGTAAGCAAATAAGATTAAAAACGAAAAATGCAAGTTTAGAAAATAATATCATGGCAGCTGTAATGGACGAGCCGTCACTGCATATGTGCATAATCTAAATTTCTTACTTGAAGTTCTGTTAGAAAATACCGATGTGCGCCATACACATGTGTGTAACATAAGTTTGTTGACGAAGTTCTGTTAGGAAATAACTATGTTTTCCATAGACATTAGGGTGTAATGTAAGTTTGTCGACTTCGACATGTGCCTTATTGGTTATGCTTGATATTTGATATCCATATCAGGATGCTGATCATGCAAGAACGGGTATTTGAAATCTTTTAGCATTAAAGTTATGACATGAGCGAAAATTGTAGACAATTTCAGGTCGGAATTTCATAAAACAGGCCCAACAAATTCATGAAAGTCAATTATTCAAAATAAAATCCATAAATTAGGTTAATCTAGGTTAGGCGCGCGTATGTGAGAGATACACTAGAGCAGATTTCGTTTTATATATTTTTACCAGAGGGTGCTTCGAAAGCATGACCTTGGCTATTGTTCCATCTCCTTTCGACGAACTGTCAGTCATCGTTTAGAGTTCGAGGCGTTAATAGGACTCTGCAAGTCTGTTATTTGCATTTCATAGATACGCGCGACCGTTAGAATGAAATGACTATAAAACTAACTTCTTGCTTTTCATATGTAAATTTCAATTGTTTCTTTGCTTGCATGTTGTTTTTACAGTTTTTTATTACAAATGTAAATATTTAAGTTGAAATATTAGCAATTTCATTTATTTTATTTTCACGCATTTAGCTAACTCTTTGGCCAATTTATATTGTTTTTGTGTTTTATATTTATATTGTTTCTATTCCTTTTTTAAATGAAAATTGTTTAAAATAATTGTACTTCTTAACCTTTATCCAATTCCAGCCCTATTTTAATAATTAATCTCTTAAAAATTGATATTTTACAACAGCGTATTTAGGAAATACGCACGAACTTTCATGTTCGTATAGAGGGCGCGCCCGTTGGAAGGTTAATTCACGTCACTTGAAAGTCACGTGGTGAACGTCACTATATATGCAATCTAACTGTAATGTACTGTTGTAATTTATTGCCATGTTCTGTTGTTTTACGCAGAGCCGACAGATCAGATATTGCAAGCAAAAACTGAAAGCCAACGAAACTATTCTAAAATAAAAGAGGATTAATTCAAGTGACATCACAATTAATTAATAAACACAGTTGCTCATGTCAAAAAACTTACTCTACTTTACCTTACGCTGAGCTGAGAAGTCCCGTCCTTTTTTCCTCTGCTGAAAGATGTGCAATTGATTCCAAAATAAAATTAGCGAAAGAATCATGACATGATTCACATGATAGTGTTCAAGTGTGCATCAAATGACCTTTTAGTGACTTAATTTAATCTATACCTGATTGACAGCATTATTGCACACATCGAATAATTGATCAATGGATTTAGCAACCATCGAAAGGGATTCCTTAAGTTGCTAACAAGCGAACTAAGGAAAATTTTGAATGCCGTGTTATTTTGTGGTGGTTCGCCCACACGAATAGTCCGTATTTGTTTCTAATGTATTTCACATTGTATTTATATAAGTCTATTTAAAGTATTAGATATATAATTATTATTGAGGATTGTATTTTTATTCTGTATTTGTTATTTTATTGTATTTATTTTTATTTGTTATTTTATTGTATTTATTCTGTATTTGTTATTTTATTGTATTTCTTATGTTTATACGGATTGTATTTGTTGAATGTTTGTACAATGCATCATTTTTTTGTACTTTTCCCCGCCACCTTTAAAACGCTCTATACCATATGGTGAGTTGTTAGGCGTGGGTAATAAATAAATAAATAAAATGCCGTGTAACTTAGACAGTGTATTCGACATGCTATAACAACACAAATATTGCAATAAATATATTCTGGTAAATAACACAACGCATTGATCTGTGCAGATCTTAAAATTATCTCAAGGACATTATATATATACTCATTAAATACTTCCAAATATGTTGATATTGATATCGATAATCAAAATAAAGGTGTCCGCAAGTATCTTTACACATTAAAAAAATTATTAAAGGAAAAAGAACAGAAATATACTTATTGTTTTCCCACCCAAACTCGGCTCGGGACTTGGCACCCTCAATTTTTTTTTCTGCAATTTTGATCAAATTTTTTAAATTTTGTAGTAGATAGATGTAAACTGTGCAGAAACTTAATTTTTAAAATATTTTTCAAATTCAAAAGTTACAAATTTAAAAAGTTAAATTTTTTTAAAAAAACTAAGCCTTTCTTAAAATGCTTATTTTCAGACAATTTTAATATTTTTTGCAAACATTTTTTTAAAGGGACCCCACAATGTACTTAGCAGAAACAGGGATCAGAATTTTGATATCTACATTAGTTTCTAAGAAAAAAATATTGCTCACAATTTTGTGAAAATTTTTGGAAAATATCAGATTTTTTTCTCTTTGTACATTTAAAAAAGATTTATAATAAACATTTTTACAAATACATCTATAATTCTATTAAACATGCATTTGTGAGTGATCAGAAAAAATTTCATATAATTAGAACAAAATGTGATTGACTTTTAGCATTTTGTAGCAGACATAATTTTGAAAAAAGAAAACTAAGAAAAACAGATTTAAAAATTTCCACACTATAAAATTGTATTAAAAACAGCTTATATCAAGCTAGTTTTTTGTCAGTGCAATAACCTCATATTTGTGAGTCCTAATATATCAATTTTATTAATATATATTATTACCATAATTATTAATGAGCATTATCATATGTAGGGTTAATTAGATAAATTTCGAAAAAAAATTAGAAAATTTTCACTTTTTTCAAATTTTTTTATAAAAAATATTTAATAAATGATCTGCAGTACTATTTATCAAATATCTAATAATACACAGCAAAAAGTTTTAACCATTTTATTGAAATTTTATTGTCAGTGAGAAATTCAAACAAAAAGAGAAGCGAAAACAATAATTATGATGATTCAAATGTGCTTAATAAATAATAAGAAGCGAAAGCAGTAAAACTGTAAACAAAGAAAGAATAAACCGTTACAGTTTCAAACAACTGTATAGCTTTGCTTTCATGGACAAAAATTATTGTAACTTGCACATGAAATATGTGTGATTTAAACATTGGAAGTGGGCGTGGAAGTTGATAACATGTTAGACAAAATAGCTTCATATCTCACTAAACATTTGTCCGACTATTTTGACACTTTTAGATTATTAAGTCCAATTGTTCAAGAATAATTTTCCACTCAAAATTGGAAAATTGATATTTTCATTGATTTTCCGAAATTCTTTGGGTGCCAAGTCCCCTTAAAAGGACAGTCAAATTTGGGGATGAGAATCTGCTGTATAAATAAACAGAGTCTCGCTTTTCGGTGGGATATAGTAATGGTGGTGTGGCTCGTAGGGCCCATTATCGAAGACGGGTCGTACCTCCGTAAAAGGGGACAGTGTGTCGTCGTATGATCCTCGTATGGCGCTATTTTGCTGTCGACTTGAGTGCCCGATATGCTGTCGCAGCGGCCGGATTTTTTAAATTCACCGTATGAATGAGGCTTGGGAGGACTGTTTGGTATTGAATTATTGTTTTTGTATTTAGTGAAGCAAGATCCAGAGATTTCTTTTGAAATTTTTATAGAGAATTTCAATATGCGCACCATGAATTGCTTGCAACACATCGTGCCAATAAGAGATTTCAACCAGGTTCTTTGGAAAATTGGAGAATCGACAATTCGTGATGAATCAGTATAACATTCATAAATTGTCGCTCTTGAAGGTAGATTTAAAACTATGTGTAGTCCGAAATTTAAGTTATACCTCCATTACAGATTTAAGGTATCCGACTGGTTTAAAATCGTCGTTTTTGATGAAATTATCAAAAAAAAAACTATGACTTAATTTTGTAGCCTGTGTAATCAGCTTCCTAAAACTGTCTCACTTTTTACTCGACGTGAATTACAAATGGAGTTACAGCTGTTTTATTACCAAACTGTAAGCATTATTTTATGTTGCATGAAAACTTTAAATGTGTTTTCTGAGAAATGAAATTTTTGAGGAAAACTGTCGACCGTAACAATGATTTCTCAAAAAGTTATTCAAGTATTGATATGAAATTTTCTGAGATTGTTTTCTGTAATATGCTTGATGTTTTTCTCTAAAAACTATGGCCAATTTTAAAATCAAGTATTATTTTTAAGTGCTTAAATATAAACGAAAAGCATTTTTTATGAAAAGTTACCAGTTTAGTAACTATGTTCAGCTATATCTCAAAACTATTTTGAAGTACAAGAAATATTTTAGAGCATAATGCAGATAGCTGTCATAAAAATGTACTCCTACAAGGATTTATGTATATTTAGAATATGATTTTGTCTATGGCTGTTAGCGTAAGGAAAATATTTTAGTCATTTTTCTTCAAATTTCTCAGTTATTTAAAAAATATTATTTTGAAAGCCTAATTTTACAATATTTTCATAGTTTTAAAACATATGCAGTTGAAAAATAACATTATAAATATATATATAAGCTATTTTTCAAAAAAATGTCTCCGAACACAGTTGGATACCTTAAATTCGATAAACCATACAACAACTTGCACCATTTCCTGCGATGAAGCCATACTGAAGCGAGGATGATAATATCAGTTATCTGATACCGTTAATTGCTCCCTTCATTTAATAAAAAATTGTGATAAATTATTTATTAAATAAAAAATCCGGAAGAATACATCTTTGTTAGTTTATCTTTAATGTTTTTTTGAATGAGTAAAGCCACTTGTCAGGCACTCTGTTTCAAAACTTAACAAAAACACCGTGTGATTTTTAGATGTCGAGCGAACTTGCTTCTTGTGTATTATAAAATGCTTTAATAAGATAAGTCTTTGAATAATCATACTGCTTCATAATATGTAATGACAGACCCTGAAACACGACATCTCTCAGAGTTACATAATAGCATGTACAGTGAAACTTCGATTAACCGTCAGTTTCTGTTTTTCGTCATTGTCTAAAAAGCAAAAATTAACGTAGGTTTACAGCTTTGCCATACGTTTCTGTACATTACTACTCTTGTATGAAGTTTATATTGATCATTTTGAAAAATTAAATACAATATGTATGTATTATTCACTTTAAAAGGATTTTATTTTCATTTTCGTGCCAAGGCATCAGTGAAATCACGTTATTGTACATATGCATTAAGAGATTTTTGTGATCTGTCTCTTCGGTTATCCGTAACAGCCCTGGTTCCGACGGTGACGGTTAATCATAACTCTACTCTATATGCATTATTTATTCAACAACATTCAATCATAGGACAGCTTCCTTACCATTTCCAAATAATTTCTGCAGCTTTTATTTTAGTTTCAAAGATAGTGTTTAAAGCTTTTCTCATATAATTTTAATACCATGAACTTTCACTTGATCTTGGACGATAATTGTACATAGTTAAAAAAATTCATCAGTTGAGGTGCAAAATCATTATTGGATACATAAAACTATAATTAACATAAAATTTCACTTGATCTTGGATGATAATTATGGATAGTTGAAAAATTCAATAGTTAAAGTACAAAATTATTATTCAACACTTTGTTACATCCTGAAATATAGTAAGATTTTTAAAGGTAGTCATTCTGGGCATATGCGACCCATGAACCTTATTGTTTGAACTGCTTGTTGGAGACACTTCATAAAAGAGTTATTTCAAATTTAGAGTGGATAATAGTTAAGTGAAATACATTGTTTGCTAATTATTAAGGAAAAGACATTGAATTCGTTTCAATAATAGATACTGTATTGCGAAATAATTACCAAGTTAATGATACTTGAGAACAATCAATATAAAAACAACTTTCATTTACAGTAAACCTACAGAATAAATCACAATTCCATTTTATTTACAGAAAACACTGAAAATGTATGGAATGAGCATTAAATAAATGAGAAATTAATAATGATTCCTTTCGCAATCATGTATAAAAATGTTTCAAACTTTACTTTAGGATATCAGTTGACCTCATTTGATCTTAATGGTAGTTCGTAATGCAGATTTAATGAGAATAAGAAAAGAAAATATGCATTGCGAATGATGAGAAACAATAATTACTCGGAACGGAATGGTTGAATAATGAAAGTAATTTGTTATGAAAATTTTTTACAAGTCACTGTAGAAAGTTTTTATCATTTCGTTTGAAGAACGGAAAGGGTTGCGAAAGAGAAAAAGATTATTTATTAGCAAAAATTGTTCATTTATTAGACTTTTCGAGATTCGAACATTTACAGATATGACGTTTTTGCCTTTAAAGCTAGAAATTCGCAACTTTTAAATATTTGGATATCACGCTTTTAGAATTATTATTAATTTCCAACGATTTTTGTTGAATTTGCTGCCCTTTTAATATATTTTGGAATTTTATATAGTTAATATTAAACCCCCCCCATACCATTTTTAACCCCTTAACTGGTTTGTTTCCTCAACTAACTAATTAGATGACACCTTCTGGTTTGGGATTGCGTTGTCATTTTAATTCAATTCAAAACCTAAAGGAGGATAGTTGAAATGTTTATGGATTCCACATAATTTTTGTATTGAATTATAACTTATTTGATCGACTTTGTTTTAGTTTTGAAGTTTAAAATTGCGATAATTCGATGCACGTATGGAGCAAGGGCAAACCAATTAAGGGGTTAAATCGTTTTAGAATTTTATAGAATTAATATCATTACTATTTTTGTGTTACTTGCACGTATTTACTCACTTTTAATGACTGCGGGTTTTTTTTGTATTTTGAGAATATATCTTTTATTTTTCTAGATTCATAAATTGGGAGGTTCGTGGGATCGATACTGGATTCCACTACTGCACATGTGGACTTTGTGAACGATAAATCTGCCATCGGCAGTTAAACATCACATTGTTGATGAAGCGAAGATTTACTTCAGTATTTAGTTATATTAACACCCCGTTTTGAAGCAACACCAGGCTGCGTTTTTGTGATGGATCGTGTAACGTAAAACTTTGGTCAGATAGCGAGAACGACACCTGCGGTGGCACTTTATCTCCAAATATCCGCACCACTCCAGAAGGAGGACGGGCCGCGGTGGCCTAGTGGCAAGGTCTCGGCTTTGGGGCCGTAGTGTTCCAGGTTCAAAACCCGATTCAACTGAATATCCACCGTGTATGGGGCCTGTTGCACGCTAAATCCTACGTAGTGGCCAAACGTCCTCCCGTTGGTGTGGCGCGGAAGTTTGGAGAGGAGCTGCCAGCTCAGGCGTCGTCCTCGCCATATGACAGTGGTTCAAAGTTACGAGGTCCGTCCCAAAATAACCCTCCTGTTGCTTTAAAATGGGAAGTTAATATAACTAAACTAAACCAGCAGGAGGACGTTTGACATTCAACGAAAATTTTAATATTCAAGAGGAAAACATATACGGCGGATCTTTGTTGGAAGTGAGTTTCGAACCTGATCCTCTCAAAGCTGACATCTCACCAATAGGCCGCCGTGGCCTTTCGGAAGTGGGGAAGTCACGAGAGTGGGGTGCCAGTTCTGCCACCCCTCAATTAATTTTTTTGAAGTATATGTGTTTCTTTATGCATTAGCACTACCTCATTGAATTGGATGCTTAGATCGAGAACTATTGTTTTGAGCGAATAAAATGATAAAAATAGATAATGTCTAATATAAACTAATAGATATTAAATAAATTATATTTAATTTTTATATATTTCTATAATAATATAATTATATATATTATTGTATAGATTCAATAAATAGATACTATATCGTGACAACTTATGACAACACAGCGACTAGTAGGAAAAAATTAAACAAATTGTTCAGCAAAATAATTTGTACTTTTCATGATGTAAAGATAATAATATAGTAAATCTTAACATTTGAAACAAAATAACCATTAAATATTTACAGTTTTTACAAATAAGATGTGGCATTCTTTTAAAAAGAAAACAGTTATCAAACATTGTTATGTTTAAGAAAATGAGAAAAGCTTATTTTAACGTCATAATAATAATAATAATAATATAAATTGCAGACTACCAGCTCTTCAGTAAAATCTACTGTGACTATATTTTTTTTCGAAATTTTCATTGTGTATTCGATCAAATATTCAATGAGATGTATATAATCGATTGTTTTTCATTAATCTAATCAATTAATTGTTTAATAAAGTGAAATAAATCAATATCTTAGATATCAGCAAATTTTTCCTTAGGTAAAATATTAATTGGCTCTTAAATAGTAAATTCATACAATCTTTTTCAATTCAAGAACTTTCGTTTAGAATTTATAAAAAATGTGATATGATCTTGTCTTACAATTGATATGTTTAAGAAGACTTTTATAATTTTCCTTATTGGAATTTTTTCATGGAATTCACTGCGTACAAGTAACTCCTACAAACGATTAGCAATAGAATATCACAGAACATAAGTAAATGTAAAGTTCAAATCCTACGAAATGTTCTTATAAATAATTGTTTGATGTACTTAAAACAATAAATGTTTTCAGTTTTCTGTATAAAAGATATAAATAGCATTTTTATGGAATGATTTTTCAACATTTATAATTTTAAACAATCCAATTCTAATAACCATATAAACAACGATAATGTTAAAAATATCCAACAAGTTTCAAGAAGTTTGACTTCTGACAAAGGACATTATGCCAACTTTACTTGCCAGTAGCATAAAAACAATAACAAAGCACAATATTCTACAATATCTCTCGATATTGTATAAAATACACAATATCGTAGAAAATTTTACGATATTATAAAATATCGTACAATACTGTAAAATATTTTCAGCATCGTAAAATTTTGTGCGATATTCAACACAATAATTTTTGATATTATATTATAATATTCACGATATTGTAGAATATTATGCGAAGTTATAAAATTCTGCACAATGTTGTAAAAGAATTACAGCTCGTAAAATGTTGTACGATATTGTAAATATTTGCGATATACTACAATATTGCACAATATCAACGATCAAAGCTGTTCATACAGAATTTTACAATATCATACAGAATCTTATACTACTTGGGATTCGAAGTCTTGAAATTAAAAAATACTCATCATGTTGTAAGAAGCCAAAATGTTCTCCACTTTCTTCACATTCACAACTTGCTGATGGACATTCTAATAATATCCCTACAAAATTTTTAAATTTCATTTCACGTTCAAGCCTTTTCTAATAGCACTTTCTTGAAGAATCCGGATACTTTTCTTTCAGTTCAAACTTGAACTGCCTGAAGAGTTGCCGGTTCTTCTCTTGATCCGTCTCTTTGTCCTTGTGGAAGGAGTTTGGGGTCTTGAGGCCTCGATGAACGATGAATGCATTATTGAGAACTGAGAATTTGTAACCGGATACATGGAGCTCGCACACCTGAAAAGAGAAAAGAAGGTGCTCTGAATTAATCGTAAGGATATTGCTTTAGTCATATTTCTGTAATAAATAAGTTTTCAGAAATCTTATAAATGTCTTCTAAATATTATAACTATTATAAAATACTAAATGTTTTTTCAGTAGTTTCTTTTATAAAGGTGTCATTGATAAGAATACAAAAGAGAAGCAAACAGGGTGTTCAATTTAATTGTACCCCAATAGTTAATTTCTGAACCTTGGAAATAGGCATATACTTCCAGTTTGAGAAATGCTTTAAATGACGTAAAGAATTATATTTCATGTTGTTTGAATCAATAAATGCACTATTGAAAAAATTACGAAGTCTAAATTTTTATACATTTAGACAGACTCTCGATCCTATTAGACATATTTAATAAAATATTTTTGACAAACTACAATTATAAACAAAAAAATCCGCTCTTCTGTGATTAAAATTGGCCGAGTTATGAAGTTTGAATATCACTATTTTAGATGATTTTAGACCATTTCAATGGCCGCCTCGAGGAAGATCCAACAACTTGCGTCTATGGCTCGAGGCGACCGTTGATTGGCTTAAAATAATATAACCCAAAGCTTCATAATTCGATCACTTTTAGTTGTAAAAGAATGGAACTATTTTTGTTTAATTTGTTAGTTGGTTAAAAATATTTTACTAAATATGTCTTAATAGGATCAAGGGACGATAAAAAAAGTTTGACTTGGCAATTTTTACAGCAATATATTTATTGACGCATATAACAAAAAAATATAATTATTTACGTTATTTAAAATATTTTTCCAACTGGTCTATATGCCTATCTCTAATAGTTTAGAAATTATCTATTGGGCCTCGATTAGAATGGACAGTCTGTATAAATCGAGTTCCAAAATGTTTGCGCTCATACCCAATAAGGTAAACTATATCAAAGAAACCTGCTAAGATCCTATTATTTAAAGTTGCTGACAGTAAGGCGAATTTAAAAAAGAGAAGATTCTCAGAAGCGCAAGTCAATTTCAAGCTATATTCGCTATATTTTTAGGCCTAAGCAAAATACATTAAATCCAGGAATCTCGTGTTCTTTTGAATAATCTCGAAAATTGAAGGATATTTTATGCTTATTTTTACCTCAAATTCTTCAAATACCGATATTTTCAGTGTTTGAAGTTTCATATATACATTTTATAAATATATTATATATATATATATATAAAAGAAGCAAACATAATAGAAAAACAATAAAATAACAAGGAAGACAAAAAAACTTGAAAAATATCAAGGCGAGCCGCTCGTCAGGAGGGAAAGCCCGCCTATATATATATATATATATATATATATATATATATATATATATATATATATATATATATATATAAACAGTGTGCCCACTAAAGTCCGTTGTCACCCCAATAATTTCTGAACGGCAAGAGCTATAGTCATAAAAGTGGGGCCTAGGTGTAGTAAAGTTGCCATGCGCTACGCAAGGAAACCGCTTACAGCGTTAGCGTTTTTATCTCAAAAATGTTACGATATACGGGGAAAAAGTCAATTATAAAGTTGTTCAGCATCATCGATGTTTTTTTACAAAAAACATGTTGCGTACAAAAATGATACAAATGAAAAGCACAAAACACACATTTTTTTGATCGCGTTGAAAAAAATTGCACTTGCCGGAAATGAGGCTCATCTATCTGTCATGCTCAAAATGGTGTCCTTCAGCAATAATACACATCTGGACACGGAACTTCACTTCCCGCTGCACATTGTACAACATGGCAGGTGACACGCTGGCACAAGTATCCGTAATACGGTTTTGAAGTTCCTGCAGTGTTGGTGCAGGGGTTGCATACACTCGCTGTTTGGTGTATCTCCACAGAAAAAAGTCCAATGTGTTCAGGTCAGGTGAACGTGTAGGCCATTCTACGCAACCACCATACCCGATGACTTGTTGCTGGAATGTGTCCCGAATGTACTGTTGGACACTTGATACCTTGTGCGGAGGGGCGCCGTCGTGTTGGAACCATACATTCCGGAGGTCACTCAACGGCAATTCCTTTAGAAAATCTGATATTACGTCCTTCCTTTTCTTCCGCGTTATGTCGCGTTACAATTTTGGGAGTTGCGAAACAAACAAATATGCATAAACAAATATGCATTTTGCATATTAATTAACTTCTATTTTTAACATTAATGTACGGAAGGTGTGTTCTCTTACTAAATCGATGATGCTGAACAACTTTGTAATTGACTTTTTTCCCCGTATATCGTACAGTTTTTGAGATAAAAACGCTAACTCCGAATTTTGCCACCAGGTGGCGCTGTAAGCGGTTTTCTTCCCTAGCGCATGGTAACTTTACTATACCTAGACCCCACATTTATGACTATAGCTCTTGCCGTTCAGAAATTATTGGGGTGACAACGGACCTCATCGGACATACTGTATATTACAAACAAGATCAAAATTTGGGTCTGATATAAATTCATTAGCATGTTCTAGTTTCATCAGGGAGTTTTATCAACGTTTCATAAATTTTAAAATACTTTAAAAGAACTGAATACATTTAGAGAGATAGATTATATTCCAACTCGTATATATATTTATCTTGTGGTAGCGTAGAGAACATTTTCCCTTGCGGAAAAGAAAAAAAATGTCTTTTAAATTTTTATCATGCAATTTTTTTCAGAATATGACACATCGATAATAGTTTCTGAAGCATTTATCCTAGAGAAAAGAATTCGATATTTTGCATTGCTCATTAAATAATACAACAAATAAAGCAAATCCACTCCTTTCGCTTTTTTCCCCTCTTATCTGTTACCAGCAATCTGAAAAGCTATTTTCATTTTCTAACCAGCAACTTAAATATCCCGTGCATTTATGAATTATGCATCATTACTTTAGCTTTTCAGAATAAATAATATTAAATACAGGACTGGCCTCTATTCCCCATAATAAGTTCCCTCGAACTCGATACTATCAGTGAAACCTGAGTTCTTCGGGGACTGTGGCATTAGCAGTGGCTGGAGACAAACAACTAAAAGCTCCTTTTTCGAAATCCCCACGAAAGCATTAAAATAAATGGAAGCTATTAGGATAATTGAAGTCCGCCCTTCTTTGCCAACTGAGCATAGCATTGTGTGCGTGGAGGCTGATTTACTTTCTATATACATTTCTTGACAGAAATGCTTTGTTTATGTAAGAAATAAAAATCAGCCAAAGGAAACGCTCGAAGATTCAACTACATTCCTGCTTTAATGAGCAGAGAAATAAGGCAAAAATACTTTGGTTATATATTATTATTTGAAGGCATTTTGAATATTATTAAAGTTGCCCAAGAACTAAAGGACAGCATAATGTAGAAGAGACTAATATTTGTTCTTCATTTTTTGACAGATTCTAAAGAAAAATAAATAGTTTAGTTTCCCTGCCTTATCTTAATATAAATAAAAGTCATTGTGGGTATGTATGTGGTTATGTACGTTCCTCATCTCCTCATAAACCACCGATGTCAACCAAATTTTACACACGTATTATTTAAGATACCTGTGAACAGTCAGTTAATTAGAAATTAGACGAAACCGTTTTTCCGCAGTAACTTCGGAGCAAATTATTCCACATAAAATATTTTATACCATCTGAAAGATCAAAATTTTATCTTTTCAATGATACCAATGTTGTATCTATGTAATGTTTAGTTCAACTTTTATTAATTTTTCAAAATTTAGTAAATAGTTGATTCCATGCAGACGATTTCGGAATAAAACTAATTTATAGATACTTCGTTGCTAGGCAACCGTGTGACTTTCAGCTACTCTATCTTTAATTAGCTTTTAAGTGACACAAATTTCATTTCCATAAGATTTGTTTCTCTACTTTTAATAAAATTCTTCAAAATTAATTTTATACACAATATATAACATTTTTTAGGTAGATTCCTTATAGAAAGTCTACCTATTGCAATGGTTCTCATGACACGACTTTCGGAAAATTTCTGCAGATCTTCATCGATCATGACCCCTAGTACCCAAAAACCATACTTCGTTAAAAAGTTTATATAGATATACATATATATATCCAGCTCAAAGGGGGTGGAAATGGCGGTGGGTGGAAATTTTCGTTTCTCTATAAATCCTTTACAATTGAAAATAGAAAGAAAATTCAAATTAGGCGAATTATCGCCTTATCATAACAAACAATTTTTGTATTTACACCTTTTCGATAGCTACAAATTCTTAGAAGTTATGAGCTGAAAAGTGATTTTCCCACCCTTCCCCTCCTTTCCGCTAACTTAAAGTACGTTTTAACCTATGCATGTTACCCCTTGTTGGAAAGCTCTCGTCATGTGCAGTCTCTTCCAACTGCTTTCATTCTTGCAGCTCTAACCTTTATGAGAATAGAGAGCGAAATGTTCTTTTCCGTATTATTATTAGTAGAGACGTATACATATAACGCTTTCGCCCATGTTATCTTGTGAACACAATAACTAGAGTAATTTTGATTAGATTTTAACAAGCGAGGGATATGTTGCAAGGTCGTTGAAAATATTGGCCGAGTTTGTAGATGGGCTAACCAGCTAAAAGGGGGGGAAATGGTGG
>BGPR01015340.1:18259-36922 GCA_013235015.1 Araneus ventricosus
AGGGGGGGAAATGGTGGGGGACTGAAAATTTCATTTTTCCATAATTCCTGTACGATTGAAGATAGAATGATAACTAAAAATATTCAAATTATTGCCTCTTCATAATAAACAACTTTTGTATTGAAACTTTTTTGATAACTACAATTTTTCAGAAATTATGAGCTAAAATGCCATTTTCATTCTCCTCCCCTATTTTATCATTTCCCCATAGCTCTGTTACGAATTTTTAGAAAAAAAATCAATTAGGCGAATTATCACCTTATGATAACGAACAACTTTTATATTAAAAGTTTTTGTGAGCTAAAATTGCTTAGAAGTTATGAGCTGAAAAGCGCTATTCAATCCCCCCCCCCAATTTATCATTTCCCCATTACTCTGCTAAGATTGAAGATAGAAAGAAACTTTCAATTAGGGGAATTATCACCTTATCATAACAAACTACTTTTATATTGAAAGTTTTTTGACAGCAAGAATTACTTAAAAGTTATGAGCTCCCATCAGCCATATTCACTTTTACTTTTTGTATGGTAAACAAGCTGATATACCTGGCTTTGTTCCGGATTAAAATGCTTTCATGTCTAATATTTCTAATGTAAAAACTACTATTGTATAAAAATTATAATACACAAATTTTTTTCTTATCTGATACGTTTTTAATTAAAATGGAATATCAATTGAAACAAACGATTTTTAAAAACAGCCGTTTTCTCCATAAATTATTAGTTGTTATATAGCTACTTCAAATTTTGTTAACAATTACTAAAGTAAAAGTAAGGTTTCAATGAATATGTTGAAACAATTAAATTAACTAGTTAATTATTCATCAATTTAAAGAGTGAAAATAAATCAATCATTAGTTGGTTAGGAGGAGATGTGGAGCATGCATACATAGACACAATAATTTTTATTTAAATTAAGATAATTATTAGATAATTACAAGATTAAGATTGCTGGCATATACGATAAGCCATAAAAAAGGTTTTAGTGAAGATATCGTCAAAATTAATTAAATATTTAATTTTATTTAAGTAAATAGTTAATTTTAATTCATCAAACAGTTAATTTTATTAGTTAATTTGATAATTAGTTAATTTCCTAGATTACATTATTTTGATATTTAACTAAACATGGCTGTGCCAAGATTTGTGTAATAAATTTAATATAAAATAGCCATAAAAGATAAATAAGAGTTCTCTTTATCCTTTTTTATATAGGAAAACATTAATTAATTTAAAATTGTTTTGGGGTTTTTTGCCTGAGTATTTGCTTTTAACTGTTGATGGAGATTTAAATTTACTGGTAAAAATGGCTGCATTGATATCTGTTTGTGTTTTATTCGTCGAATTGATCGGACTGTATTGATTATTTATAATATATGATTTATTTACATATATAAATATATACAGATATCAATTCATTGGCTGCTGCTCGTTGGCATAAGTTGAATATGCTCATGCAAAAGCAAGTTGTGAACAATAGTAATAAAATTGAACATGGTAACTGCGTTGTCACACATGAAGTGAATGCGTTGTGAAATACTAAAACAATCTTGAATATGTATAATCCAATGCGTTACTTATGTGGTAGAGTAGACATGCGTTTCAATATCTAATAAAAAAAACATGATGTGAAATACATAGGCGAGCTCCGATGCTCATATCACTTGCAGACATGAAAACCAAACTTCTTCTAACTCTGACAGAGATGCAGGATGGCGGCGCCAAAGGGTTGGTATAAATTAGAAAAGAAGCCAAACTAGTAGTTGGAGCGAACAATATCCTGTGCTTTAAACACACGTATTAAATTTGGAACTTACAATATTTATTAATTTTTATTTTCTTCTGTGTTAAGAATTTAGTGACTATTATCTCCATCTACCAGGGGGTTCTCTAAATGAGCCCATTCTAGTAATGTTTAAATGTTTCATGTCATGTGATTTTTGCATATGACAAAGTAATGTCCGCACAATTATATGGTAACCTAGATTAAATAAACTGATTTTTAAATCTAGAGTAGTTCTTCATCTGTGTCAAGTGTCAATTTCTTGCTACTGCTTCAGATAGGCTGGCTTAATGTTATCTAGGAGATATTTGCACTGCTGAGTTGTTTATTTCTTTTATGACTCCTACCTGTTGAATGATTATGTGTTGAGATATAAAACAAATTGACCAATGTACTCACCAAAAAATCTATCATAACATTTTAGAATGAAAAATGGAATGATAAAACCTTGATACAGTAAAAAAATTAAATGTCATGAAAACATAATCATAGCATAAATATTGCAATGTGTAGAAACAATGAAGTCATTGGCTATGTCTGTATTGATCAATATGTAATATTTCATTACTTTTGTAACATTAACGTAAAGGAATCTACCTTTGCCTTCAAGCTTGCCGAAAAGGGATTTTTATTTTTAAAGAATAAGAATACATACGAAGAACTCTTGTCAGAATACATAAACAGAATTCTGTAAGAATATTAAAAGAAAAGTTTAAAAAGTAGACGATTAACAAATTTAAAATCAGGAACAGCTATTGATTTGTTTTAATTTCATGTTTATGTAATAAAAAATAATTATTTAATTAATCGTCTATTTAATTAAACAGGGAGAAAAATAGCTGTATATTTGACTTAATTGTTTATAGAAACCTTTAGTTCAATTGATTTTCTCATTTTAATTAAAAAATGCTTCAGACGATAAAATGGTTTCTTGTGTAATAATATTTTAAACAAAAGTAGTTTTTAAATAAAAATATTATACATGAAAATAATTTAATCCCGAGCAATGCCGGGTAATTCAGCTGGTATGTATATATAATTACGTACAATGAAAAGTAAAACAAAATTCAATGATATGTTTCCAGTTTTGGAAATGAAAGGTAACTTTCTTTCAGATCTGTAAAAGTTTAAAAAAAAATAGTTCACAGGGAAATAATGAGCTGCGAAATCTTGGAATTTCTTACATGCAATGAAGCAGCAAACAGTGGGAGTGTGATACCTCGACTTGCTCGCATACCTCCAAAATATGACGCGTTTGTGTTTAGCTTGGTTAAATAACGGAGATAATCGAGCATAAAATTTCTACTTATCTTAAAGACGATTGGGTCCAAAATTTGATAAGTATTTATATTTTGGCGTCGAGTTACATGCCACATTTCATTTATATACCTTGTTGAGCTTTGAAGTATTCGCGTTCGAAATCCCAGGAATAAATAGTTTGACAGAGGGTTGATAAATTGATCCAATTTTCTCCAAAATTTGATATAGATGTACAATTCTGGTAATAAAACAGCCAGATATATTTCAACCATCTAGCTCATTGTATTTCTGAGTTATCATGCAAGCGTTCAGATGGACTGGCAAACTTCCCTTGTACTGATTTCGTCCAAAATTATAAATATATATATACAAAATTTCTGTGTAATAAACCACATGACAAATTTCATTCATATAGCTCTTTTCGTTTTTGAGTTTATCTTGTTCACGTATACAAGGTGAGGCAGTCAGGCGTAATTAGAAAAATGGCTTTTTCGGAATCAAGGAGGTCTAAAATATATAGTTTCATCAAAATCTCTAGTTTGGATTTTTTGACAAATACAATATTTTCTCTGTTTATGCTTCATATGAGAGAATGTAAATAAGTGGCGTAGGGGGAGTGAGTGACTCCCGGGTCATAATATAATTTTTTCGCCCCCCCCCCGGGGGGAGGAGGGGCGGGGGTGGCGGGAGCAACGCCCAGGGCATGGTATTTTTTCGCCCCTTATTTTATTTGCATTGAAAAGGGGCATAAACCCAATAATGTTTTGTTATAACATCAGTGTTTGTTGTTGTGTGCATTAGTGTTGTAACATTTGTTATAACAGTGGTGTGGCAAGTGTAAAAAGCACCCGGAATAAGGTATTATTTTTATAATCATTTTTTTTGCTTTAAAAAATGGCACAAACTCAGTGATGTTTTGACTCCATTTTTGACTGACGTAAAAAGGTATGTTGTCGTATAATAAGATAATGCAAATACAATTACTGATTTCTCCACTGATACATACATTTTAACATACACGTATTCATACATCATGCAACTTTCTCTCGCAGGCACTATACGAAACACACTCTACCTTTGTACACTCGCCCTCCACACAGCGTTTCAGTTTGATTTCCGTTACAGTCTCTTTCTTCTCACTGCCTTCTTATGACAAGTTCAATTTTTTAACCTTGAATCGGGCGCAATACAAATTCTAACACTTTCTGGCGCAACTCATCTGTGAGATTAAAAGTTAAATCTTTGCTTAGGCTTATGGGAAAGCTTATCAAACTGAACTATTCGGTCATACAAAGCTATATTTGCGTTTTTAAACATCTTTTTTGTATTTCCTCGCAATTTCAACTAACAAAATGTCCAGGATTTCAGGAGGGAGTTGACGTGTGTTTTCCCGTAAGGTTCCTTAGCCTTGACAACTGTTGTTGTTGAGAGCCTGAATAATTCGACTTTTTTGAAACAATATATTGGCAATAACGATCAAATATCATTGAGATAGGGTCTGGATACAGGTATAAGAACTTTTGCAGGTATATAAAAAGAAATATTGAGAAAAATTTGCGAAATCAAAAATACAAACGTATCATTCGAAACTAGGGATGGCGGTTACTGCGAAAATAACCGGATTTCGGTTATTCAAGTTTTTTTCACCCCCGGTTTAACCTGGCGGTTATAACCGCTCAAAATAACAGGTTTTCGGTTTTTTTTATAGGAAAAACAAACGCCGTTTGTAAACAAATTTTTTTAATAATATTGTTTTTAAAGGAAATCAGTCCATTGGCCAATATTTATCTGTTCATAGACTTTCAGTAATCTGCCAACCAACAGACGCCTCGATTAAGCGGTTGTCGTTGATTGGCCTAAGATGATGAAATTCAAAGCTTCATAATTTGTTAAATTTTAGTCTAATCGAACCCAAAATTGAGCCTATCTTCCGATCCGGTTTCTTTACCGGTTATTGGATTTTAAAACAATAACCGATTAAAACCGCGACAAAAAAATAACCGGAAAAAAATCGGTTAGCCGAAGCAATAAAAACGATTTTCGGTTAAAACCGGTAGGTTTTTAATCTCAAGATACTACTCATCTACCATATTAACGTGCCCCTCACGTACATCAAAAGAGCATTAGAGTAAAACCACAATACCTTAGTGTGTGTGGTAGGGTGCCTGGAAGCTATAGAGGTCCCACATCTTTCTCGGTAAAACTCGCAATTAGGTACAAAAAAGGTATGCGTGCTTCAGCTCACAAATTAGAAGCGCCCAACGGAAGGTTAAAAGTGAATTCGGAACCGCTATAACACTCGGATTACAAAGAAAAGAAATGTTTGTGTAGAAAAGTAGATATTAAGCTTCAAATAAAAGGGGATTGCTTTGAGTGGGGAGGAAGGGCAAGAAATTCAAATCTGTGTTCCCTCCTTACGAACAGAGACATTGAAAGGGTTTTTACAGTAACCGATTACTTTGTACATCACTTCCTGCATTGCTTACTTCAGTCGGACCGAAAAAAGATTTTTCCGACTTTTATGCATTGCCCAATGCCAGCAAAGATGCCGACTTGCAATTTCTTTCCCTCTTTTTCATATTCTTTCCACCCTGTGTACTTCTGAGAAATGAGAAGTAAAAGAAGAAAAGCTTTCAGAAACAGACCTCGACTGAGGAAGAAGGGGAAAAGTAATCTACAACAAAAAGAATTTTCCACAGAAATGCTCTTATTTATGGGATATCGATGGGAAAAGAAAGTTGTCGAGGAGTCAAAACAAAACGATACTATCACTGGTACATTTTTTCTTCTTCTCGAATTCGAAGTTCAGGCTTTTCCTTCTTTCGTTCTAAGTGAAGTGCTCTATAGCTACTTATATGTCCTCATTTATATTAGCTGTTACAGTACAGAATGTACTTATACTACAGGGTGAAATAATCGCTGGCTTTCAAAGCGTATTATTTCAATGCGAAAATTACTATTCTGCTGAAACATTCACACTAGCTGCATTGGCAACGTCTTACGTATACGTATCTATACAATTACTACTTTCCCACCGGCCTCTCTGATGCTTTACACCCTCTTGGGCAGGCTGGGGCGGTGTGGGTTTTAAATAAATAAATATATAATTACTAACTAGACACTACTAGTGCATTATCTATAGAACTACTAACTCGATGTGCGCCTTATTAGTCCAGAAATATCGTCACACGTCCATAACCTGCCCAGGAATATTTGAATGCTGCAGATTGTACTCCTTGGGCATTCATTTAACAGATAACGCGATTATCCCTATTCTTTCCGATTTTACGAGAAATATTTTCAGCGCCACTGATCGCCAACTTTTAATTTCCAACACACCTATTTATTTTTTTATAATCCAAATTAAAACGGCCTTTCCCGTATAATGGAGCTAGCTAATGGTCAGGTTCTCATATGAAGCGAATCGAGGTCTTCTCTTTCTTAGATCGGGAAGATAACAGCCGATCGATGGATGGGGTGATGGGAAGTCGTTTTACGGAACGTTGAAATATCGTAGTCGCTTTATATATTCTTCCTCTCCTAGAGAGAAAAGTTTATGTTTTTGTCTTTTATCAGCGCAAAATTCTGTTGATCCCCGTGCCTGTCAGTGTTTGAAGACGAATGGTTTCATTCAAGATTAAACTATGAAAACTGATCGCTACTCGCATTGTTCAGTTGTATAAAAGTTTAGAATTTTAAAATTATTTATATTATTTTTTAAATTATGTATATAATTATCAGCATAATTATATGCTAAAGCGATCATCAAATTTTATTTTGCAATTTGTTTTCAAAGCCCATAGCAACAAAATCTTTCCCTATAATTCCAAAAAACCGATAACCTAGAAATACAATTATGTAAGAGTAGAATGTTTAACCCCTTAAGAGTCGCATTTTCTTTGCTATCTAATAAGATGACCCCTCCTGTTTTAGAAAGAAACTGTCGTTTTCATTCATCTATAGAAGGCAGAGAATAATTGAGATGCTTATAGATTCTAGGTAATTTTTGTGTGAAATTATAATTTAGTTTTAGTTTATAAGCCTAAAAATGCGATAATTCGATGCACGTCAATATGGCGGGTACGACTGCTAAGGGGTTAAATAGTAAATGTAAGATACGATTTTGTTAAAAAAAACCCCATTGATCTTCTGTCACAAAAGGAATAAAATTCAAATGTTCTGTATGTAAATGGATCAGAACAAAATATATTTCTTCTTGTAAAACAAGACTCATCTCAATGGCACAGTAAAAGCTATTTTCTTGTGATCAGATTTAAAATAAAGTAAAAAAAACACAGCCGGGAAATGCATTTAGCGGCTATGAATGACAGAGGATGAATTTTATATTCATGAAGACTCTTCTCCTAACATCCCGATGCCAAACAGAAATGCTTAACTTTTCTGTTTTTCGTCCATGCTTTTTCTGTCCGATAAGAAAATGGAAGATGGCGTATAAATAAATCATGAGATTTTACTGATCGTTTGTCAAACTTTTGCATTTATTTGTTTAAAATTGCTCCAGCAAAAAAATAGTGTTTGTTTTACTTTTCCATTTTTTCGGATATTAGTTTTTCACATTACTGAAATGAATTCCGTATACAAGAGTTTATGGCGTATACAGTAAGCGCCTCCATTTGGGGACAGTTGGATTTTTACTTCTGTGGATAAAACTGATCACATTCCTTTTTTTTGCTTTGTCTAACAAGTCAATATGTGTTTTCAATCTCCTAAACAGTTGGAAATTTTTTAGGAGATTGAGAACACATATTGACCAGTTAGCGAGATTTCGACGTCAAAGTGTCGTCAATTTAATATTTTTCTCCTTTGATTTATTTTCTAGATAATGTAAGCATTTCGAAAGCAATATTTATTTTTTTTATCTTTATTACATTTTAAAAATCTGTTAATTCGTATCTACAAAAAAAAGTTTCAAAAATGATTTTCTATAGATTTTTCGATAATTTCGCTAAAGAGATTTTTTTCCGGAATTTAATTTTTCTTTACCATTCTCTTAGTCTTGATGTTTTTAATACAATTTAAAAGAAATTTACAGAAATGTATGCTTTAAATTAATTTGGGCATTAACGGGTTAAGAAATTGACGCTTATTTAAATGTTTTCTAAATGCGGGGTTTTATCCGTTTTCTGATAATGTCTGAAATGTGTTATCCAACATGTAATAATTAACTTAACGGTTATAACAGGAGCGTTCTGTTTGAATATCACGATTTCCATGTGATAAAACTGTTATATTAGACAGTTTGGCTGTTGTTCTACGAGCAGAAAACTAATGAATAACGAACACGACGTCTTTTTACATTTGCACAAGATTAAAAAAAATTGTGAAATTATGCGACACAGGTTCTTAACAAGTCTAAAAAACCCTATGAAACATATGGATTCTTATTAACTGATTCACATTCACACAATATTTTCCGGTAGACAATTTACCGCACAAATCTAAGGCAAAGAAAGAACCATTTTTGCTCTCTTCTGTACAAAGCATGCAAAGAGAAGTTATGTAATCGTTAAAAAAAGATATGTTTATACTTTGATGAATCTGCACGTTTTAGACTTCCCCGAGTCAAGAAAAAGGAAAGATTGTGTCTGCACTGCTGTTAGTATGATAAGACGATAATTCAAAACCCAAACGAGCTCGGTGAATAAAATTTGACGAGGAATCTTCATGCGAAAATTTTAGATATACAACAGATTTTAGACCAAATGAAAACCGAAGGTGGCATTGGCCATCTACATGCCTATTTATCTGAAAGTGAGCACAGTAGCTTAAAATTATAATAAGTTTGACCGATGAAATTTCAACTGTGCTATGTGCTGTTTATCTGTATCAAATTTTTTACCGAATCAATACGAGAGGAGTATTTGTTTGAAATTGGGTACATTGGATCTCTTCAATGTACGACGAAACTCAACTGAAAACGAGCCATCTCGTGGATGTAGACTAGAAAGTCGAGAGGAGAACAATCTTTTCACATTTCTTAGTACCTCTTAGTTAATTTCCTATTAAAATTATTACATCATTGATTAAGAACTCATAATTTTCGTCTTTGTGATTTACAATTGCATCATATTGTCAACAATGTATTAAAATCATTAACGCCTCTTTATTTTCTTTCATGAGAGTTCTCTGACTATGTATCGTCCTTTTTCTATTCCGATTGTGCTGCTCTCCAACATTATTTCTTGGGAACTGCTAGTGATTCGTAAACGAAAACTTAACAGAAACCTTTTCAGCCAATAAATATCCAATAAGTCTTCACTATACAAAGGATGAATTAAACAAATGAAAAACAAAAATGAAAATACGATTGAATCTCGGTACAGCAAAAACTCGAAGACCAGAAGACTAGAAGAAATCAAAATTTAAAAACAGTCATAACCGAGTTCCATTTCGAAAAATGGAGGAAAAGCACATCAAAGTAATCTAAGAACAAAATCGAATTCAATCTTGTACGTCAAGTATCAGATCATTCAACGAATGAATAAACCGTTTTAAAGTATGAAAATCCTCGGGACGTCGTATTTTCCTTCATTTGAAGAAGCAATTGCTAAAAATAAAACACTTCAGCCACTCAAACCGATTCTTATTGCTTTCCCATCTAATTTAATATGCATCGCTGGATTTCGAATCAATTTTTGATGGGCCTGGAAGAAAATTTACAGGACAAACTCTCGACGCTGAATGATAAATAGAGATGAGAACGAAGAGTATGAAATTTCAAAGCGGGAAAAGTTTCGAACACTTTATTTATCGTATCTTCTACTTTTTCTGAATAATATATCTTATATCTTAGTGGTTCAAAACTAACAGTCCTAGAGAAGACATGACTAGAGTGTATAGCACTAGAGAATATCGTTACGTTTCAAAGTAAATCGTGAGTATCTTCAAACTGTAAGTTTCACAACTGACTGTGTATTCTTAAGAAATTTTATTACAACCACGTGCCTCTGTGAATCAGGCACATACTGTTTTTCGTGTGTGCGTCTCTGCATTTCAACACCTTAGAAGTATTTTTACAGCATTGATCCTTTCTCAGCTGAAGAGCCACAGATGGATAAAACAAAAGAGTCATTTGTAACAATCACTATGCAAGTCCAATAAGTATAGCTGGAAATATAACAAAAGAAACGCGTTATATTTTCAGTGCACGTAATTGGACGACAGCACACTATCATTTTAAGCAGTCTTAGCCGCATAGCTTTGTTCACCAGTGTCGATTAGCCTTGTGCGTAAATAATGGTACTTCATTCTTGCAAGATCTCGTTATCTTTTTTTCTCGTCATTATTTTTATTATAGAATATGGTTTTTTTTCTTGTTTTTGCTGCAATGATTAGGGCGATAGCATGAATTGGGTCTTTAATTTTCACACATAATGACGGTAGCTAGCCCGATTTTTCACCCATCTTTGATAGATCGTAATGAGTTAACCATTGAATTTGGGGATTTGTTCCTATTTTCACCTATGGGAAAGATCTGTGTCATATGTTTTGATCTGTCTTATACGCTAAAATGGTCGGTATTGTTTTTTACATAATGTGTATTCAAAACTTGCGCTTTCTACAGCCAGATGTTCAGGATTGCCTTTGATAATTATCTCTGAACTTTAAATATATCAAGTGAACAAAAAAACAAAAAAAAGTTAAGAATACAACAAAGAAAATGATACAATTCACGTGTTGTTACAGTACTACGACAAACGGAACTACGTATGTCATCTAACACCATACTGTTTTACTTTATACTATAACACCACAACATACTACGCCAAACGTAACTGCGCATGTTATCTAATATCTAACACCATACTGTTTTATGTTATACTATAACGTCACACCATTTTTTCCTTTTCAAGAATCGAAATAGATTAACCCTTTTCACCTCGAAAGATAATAAGATGTATAATTATACACGTGTGAGTGTAAGGGTTGATTTAGAGGTTTAGGAAGCTGAAAAATATTTTTATTAATTTGTTTCAATTCCTAAAAATTGATCTATGTGTTTTTGCTATTATATGGTTTTTATAATAAGCGCAATCGATCAAGAATGTGTAAAAGATGCATCATTCAGAATGTGGAGACTGACTCGACATAAGAGTGCAAAGAGTTAAAAGATTAAATGGGAGCTGCTTATTTGACGTGAGCATGACTTAAATGCGATGTCGATAGCATTACAAAGAATCTATGACATGATTTTTCTTTTGTAATTCCTGATTTTAAAATTGCTTAAAATCTCCTATTGCTTAAATGCTCTTATTAATTTGATATGTGATTGATGTGCAATGGTATATTGTGAAGGTAAAGGATTTTTTTACCTTAAATAGAACAATGAAGAGTTGGTATACACGTTACCGACATTTTGAACCTTATTTCTAATTTACTCACAATAGATTATTCCTAAACTTATATTGATAACTAGTGCAATTTCATTATTAAAGCAATATTTTCATTAAGAAATGCATTAGGACCGTGATCAGTATTGATAGTGATTTTTCTTGAATTAGAAAATAAACTGTACTTTTTTGTACAAATAAAGTTACCATTATTTGAAGTCCATGAATTATTTTGCGACACAAAATAATACATAAAATATAAATTAAAATACAGAAACGTTTGCAGCGTCTTTATAAAGGCAAGGATAAAAAGATACAATGAACTATCAAACAGAACTTCTCAAACTTTGAAATATCGATGCGTAATTTCTTTATGTTTTTAATTAGGGTCTCATACTGTGAAAAAAGATTCATCCAAATGAAATGATATTTTTTTTATTCGTAAATAATGCATATAGCATATATTTTAATAGTTTAACACACACATCAAAATGTTACCTACGCATTAAACCTCAATGCATATTTATTTGCTAAATCTCTTCATATGATTTTTTTATCCTATTTAAACCATTTTAAACACTTTTACTTAACTTAAAAGCTTCATATTTGTAAAGATGGAATTTTGTAACCAATTTTTCACTCACTTTTCGATGCACTAGAATGTTGAAATTTTGTAAAGTCAATGACAATAGAATATTCTAGTAATTTTATAACTCTTAGTTATCATTTAATATATTAATTTAAATAAATATTGATTTCCTATTTGTGGCGCCATCCAACAATCAATTTAAGAAATATTAAATTTTAGATTCCATAATAATTATAATCATGAAATGTGAAATATATTGAAAACGAATAAGTAGAAAATAATAAAAAATAAGAAGTTTTTAAATACGCTTTTATTGGTGTAGTAAGAAGAAGGCAATAATATTTTTTTATCGATTTTTAAAATCACAAAAAGAAATTCCTGGACCTTCATTAAAAGTTAAAATATAGTATAAGTGTAATTAAAATTCCAATTTACATAGAGTAGGCCTTTCAGAATCTGACGGTTTTAGGGTTTTCTTTGTCATATTTTTTTCACATTTTTTTTCATATTTTTGAAAGGAAAAATCAGTTAAGGTAAGAAATTAAGTATTAAAATATTTCTTCTTAGAATAAGAATGTCATAAATGCGAACTACAGTTTTTAATTTTCTAATCCAAAATTAAATATACAGTCAAACCCCGTTATAACGAACCCTCAACGGATAGATTCAGAAGTTCGTTTAAACCGAGGTGCGCTGTATCCGTATTTGCAAAAAATGCCCTAACCTGCTAAGATACTACTTCTATAATAAACTTTATATAACATAATATTTTCATTAGTCATTAGGGACAAATAAAGTATTAAATAATATACTCAATAATAAACAAACTAAACATTTACCTTTTTTCTACTTTTTTGCTAATCCACTACATTGAAAAAAGATGTTATTTTTGGTTGAAAAGTTTTCGATTTTATATACAACTCGTCAATTTTTTTATCCACTATTTTAAATAGGTCCACAACATGTTCGTCGATGTTTCCTGTGGCAAAAAATTGTTCAAAACGTTTGCAGCTGCTTTTGCATCTGCAATTGAAGGCCCTGGTTCGTCTTGTTCTTCCTCCATATCTGAAAACGAATCTACAATAGAGTTGTTTTTTTCATTTACTAATACCACGATATCTTCCTCACTCACTTTCCCAGATGTAATGACATCGTCGTCAAAACATTCGAAATGTTCGATTTCATTTTGCGGAAAAGCATTCACTGCGTGCTTTTTTAGCCATTTGGAGAGTGGAAGGTTGTCATCTTCCGACTACTGTGTTTTCGTAAGCCCAACATGACTAAAACAATTTCTGATAGTCGATTTTGTTACCAATCTCCAAGATTTTTCGAGTAAAACAACAGCATCAAGAAGAGAAATGTCACAGTCCTTGTTTTTATCATAGCATTCCAAAATGCGCAAGATGAGCTGCTTCCGGTAATGCCACTTCAGGCTACGGATTACTCCCTGATCCATCGGTTGCAAAAGTGATGCAGTGTTAGGTGGGAGAAAGACTACTTTGATCCACTGTAAGTTGCTTGGCTCAATGTGGGCAGTACAGTTGTCTATTAATAAAATGATTTTCCTCTTTTTCTTAGCCAGTTCCTTATCCCACTGTCGAAGATATTTCTGGAATAAATCCGACGTCATCCAAGCCATTTAATTTTAGCTACCGGGAGTTTCTTTATATTTTTGAAACACCTTGGTTTTTGAGATTTTCCGATAGCAGTCAGGTTCTGTTTTTGTGAACCTTTCATATTGGCGCATACCAGAATGGTTATCCTTATTTTTGAGAGTTTACCACCGACACATTTTTCTCCTTTGAACTTTAAAGTTTGATTTGGAGTGAGATTGTGAAACAAACTTATTTCATCGGCATTGAAAATGTCCTTTTCATCGTAATTACGAATAATGTCCCCACAAACTCCCGTTATAGGAAGATTTCTACTCCTCTGTAGAGTAAACCACTTAATTAAGGCCTCTTACACATTTTCTTTTTCTGCCTTTCGCAACCTCTTGTATCCGTTTATGTTTTTTTCATATGCAGAGATGATAGAGTCACGATTCTTCCAGATAGTGGCTACAGTTGATTTAAAAAGAGAAAATTCTTTATAAATGGCTGATTGACTTTCGTCGCTTTGTAATTTTCGAATAAACTTAACTTGATTCTCGATAGAAAAAGCTTTTCGCTCGCCAACGTTAGCCATGGGCACTGCAAAGTTCACAGAATTATAAGCAATTGAACTAAAATGGCAGAGAAAACACATGATTGCTCCTAGGTCGTCTGACCAGAAAGTCCACCTCCTTCTCTGGTTGACACCAGGCCGGGTGTCCACCGGGGGAGGAGGGGAGATAGAAACTGTAAAGAGCCTTGCCTATTGTTCCTTTGTCCAACTTATGGGGTTAGCAGCGATTCTAACAAAGGTGCAATAGGCGAGGAATGTGGTCTCTGTACCAGAGTATTTCATGCAAATGGGGTAACTCTTGTAGAAGTTGGGTTGACTTGAGCACAATTAGTAAAGAATATCCTTTTGGGCAAGTGAAAAGTTTGAACTTTTAGAAATTTTTAGTTCGCTATAACCGAGTCTCTAGCGTTTGCTGTACTGCACCTCATTTATTTATTATTACTTGGTAAATACATTAAACATGTTTAGCGCCATATCGTCACCGGTGAGTGACATTATACTTTCTGTCCGGCCCACTTTGGCCACCGGTGACTGACAGTATACTTTTCGTTCAGGCCGCGTCTGTCACTGCTGACAGACAGCATATCCCGCCCAGCATATCGATGGGATCAGATATCGTGAAAGGGGATAAACAGGCTTGGTGCTTAAGGGGACATACGACTGTTAAACCTCGAAAATTTTCGATTTTATGAAAAAATATATATTATTTTCCTGTCTTTTCTGAATAATTTAAAACAATTCGTGTTAAAAAAATGCCTATAATTATGAAAGTTATGAAGGAAAATGCATTAGCTGTTCAACGTAAACATTGAATATGGCCATATCTTTAAAGCGCTATATCTCAAAATGTGTTTTTCTGATATTGCGCGCACGATATCCCAATAACTAATGAATATTTTTACATACAATTTTTATCGAATATGTCTTTTGCTATGTTCTACAAATTGAACCACATTTTTTGTACAAATTTCTCCAAAGATGATTTTTTTTTCCGGCCCCCGCGTTGAAAATTTGAAATTTTAACTATTTTTATTTTAAATTGGTATATAAAATAGAAATTAATTTTAAACGGTAATAAATTGTGTGTAAGTTTCTTAAACAGACTGTTTGGTTTACTTAGATACCCAAACTATTGTGTTTAGATAAATATTTTATGCGTAATCATGCGAGAAAGGTGACTATCTCATTTTTTTCACCAAAAATTATACCCATATTTATTACTCTCTCAAATAAATGCATACCAATGTGAAGGTTTGGAAATGTGTGTACTATAAGAGAAATGACAGATATTTGTCTAGAAAAATAGTGAGTTTGTGAATTACATTGTTTCAGAGATATAATGTATCGAATTTGACAGTTTTCCACCATTTTGTCGAGGTTTAAGTGTCGCATGCCCTCTTAGTGTGTTAAAAACTAAAAACTAGAAAATAGACAACATAGAAAGCATGTTTTATTTAAGGAAAAATGCATTTATCCAGTGTATCAACCCTCTGACTGTGTAATTTTTTAAAATCACTATTTAATTTAACTGTTTGCAATCGTGTTCAAATAACGTTGAGCCAATACAGTTGTTATTTATATGCAAAGCTTTATTAGTATAATATAATCCAACGCTATAGAAGTACTAAGTAAACACATTAGCTTGTGAAAATCGTAGGATACAGCAGAAAATAAACTTGCTCCCAACCGCGGAAATCGCGGGATACGCAGTAAGAGGGTTAAAAATTAAAAATAATTTTGTTTTATCAAAAATCTAGAGGTCCAACCAAAAAAATCGCTATAGCGTGAGGCGCAAAAAAGAATAGAAGAAAGATATAAAGTCACAAAGAAAATCATATAGGAAGAAGAAAAACAAATTCCTAAAGATTCATCATTTAAAAATTAAAAAAAAACATAAGTGTGATTAAAATTTCAATTTACTCAGAACATTTCCATCTGCGTTTAACGCATTTGCGATTTTTTTTACCTCCAGATTATTGACAAAAAATCATCTCTCTCTTTTAATACAAACAGATTTTAAAGCTTTTTAAAAACATTTTTTATGTTTACAATATATTACTAAAGTTACAACTTTCGTTTCAAACGCAAGATGAATTTAAAAAATAATTTTTATCGTCAAAAATGAGTTTTTGATATGAAAGTATACTTATTTTTAGATAGTTTGTTTCAAGAAACTTTTGTAAATATAAACCTACAAAGCACATGAAAAAGTTCACATTCTGGATCAAAAATTGAATGTAACGAAATTTAAACAAGTGAGGAAGATTCATGAAAATAGATACGAACTAAACATAATAAAGAGTAGTGCTAAAAATAATGGGCTATTAGCTTTTCTAAATTTGTTAATGAGAAATTAAAAGTAAAAAAAATCTCCAATTTGGTCTATTTTTGATTTTAGTGCCTTCCAGCTTTCCGCTAATGAGCCCAAAATTTCTATCTCTGTTTAAAATAACACCTGAAAGAAAAGCTATGTTTACCGTCTCAGCAGAAATCATAGATGCAATAATAAATAGGAAATTTTTCCATTGAAAACTTTCTGGTAGACTAAAATGCTTTTCCTGTGTTTACTTTTTATCCCGTAAACATTTCTAGTTAGATTCGTTTTTCGAGAAGAACAGAGGAGGGAAAAGAAAGACATATTCAGCGAATGCAGGCAAAACAATATTTTCTTCCAATACGATTCCGAAAATAGGCCCTAAAGCCACATTTCACAATATCCTAACATTACTAAACGTCTGCGAATCGAGGAGGACAACTGCTAAGCCCCTCCATACTTCAGACGTCCACAGAAATGGCCCTCAATCCCCAGCGGGGCCCTTGGAAAGCGGTGATGACGTCATAAGGGATAACTATTAGAAGGGATCTACTGAAGTATGGAAGCACCTATCCAGAAAAAGCATATCTTCACTGCCGTCTACTATTTCACAAACAATTGAGCCCGTCGTTCTTGAAAGTGGTGCAAGTCAATTTATTCATACATTGAGTTCAGGATTCGGCTAAAAATTTAGGGGAACGTTCATGAATTCATGCAATGTTTATAAAATTATAAGATAGCTGAATTTTATTTTTCTATAATATATAATGAATTTCTTTAAGAAAATTCACGGTTATTTTTATCCCAAAGTTTTTAAATATCACTTTCAAAGATAAAAATTTATTTTCATAATTTTTTGACTAAGTTAATTTTTAAATTATTTATATCGAAATTGCTAAATGTATTTTTTATATAAAAATGTTATATAAAATAAATGAATACAAGTAAAGAGTAATAGACTTTATTCATAAATATTTTCGGCTACATTATGTTTGATTTTATAATCGTGCTTATGATGATGTGTTTTAAGACATTAACTACCACCTCAGTAGAGACTGTAAGGTTAGCGCATTGTATTGTCCTTATAACTATAAGTTATTGTTATCAGAAATTTGTTTTAATCTCCGATTTTTATGTACAGCTATTTTCTAATTTTAAGGGGAAGAAAGGCTTATTCTTGCCATAATATGGTAAGTCGCAATCATGTTAAATTTAAGAACTTATTTTCATATCAGAATGAATCAATTCCCCTTTCCAAAGGGTTTTTTTTTAATTTTGTGTTCATTTTAGGCAATTTCGGATTTTTAAATGTTTCATTTTACTAATTTTTTAAAAATAAATTATTGATATTACTTAATTTTATTATTAAAAGGCGAGTCAAAAGGACATTGACAAACTTTAACTCTATGAGCCCTAACCCGCCCCGTTCGACAGAGGCCGGATTCAGGCGGTTTCGGGCGACTGAGTGAATTTTGCGGGAGAAAAGTAGTTCCTTTCTTTGTTGACAATTGATCGCCCAACCTTGGTATCGTCCTCCTAGAATTTCTGTACGGAAAGGGAGGATTCCATTTTCTTTCGGTGAACGAAAATTTACTCCAGTTTTTGAGGTACTCGAATTCTCACTCTAGCCGGGTTCAGAGAGTTAAGGGAGAGTTGCGCATACACAAGCGAGATACATATAAATACGTGGTCGAAAATGCAAATGACAGCTAGGATGCTAGCTGGGACATTGTATTAACGAAAAATATTGGATACCAGATGCTAGAAGAGAGCAGGGCACAGTTTCTCCAAGACTATCCGATATGTATTCCAGTCTTATCGAGTTGGTGAAAGGTATGAGCCGAGTAATTCATCTCCCGCATGCCAGCCCGAACATTAACCCTCTGACTGCTTATCCCGCAATTTCCCCGCGTAGGAAGTAAATTTATCTTCTTCTGCATCCAGCGATTTTCGCAAGCTATTGTATTTACTAAAGTTGACCAACTTTTTTGCAATGAAAAGGTGGACACAAATAAATTGAATAAAAAAAGATAGTAAGTAAAAGAAATATTTTTATTCATTGCGACAATCATACAGAATATACTGTTATATGATAAATGCATAATAAAAACCTGCAGGAGAGCATTTTTCAAGGAAGGACAGAACTTAAAAAAGAAGGACTGTCCTCCCTAAACAAGGACTGTCCTCCCTAAACAAGGACT
>BGPR01015341.1:0-10077 GCA_013235015.1 Araneus ventricosus
CAAATGCTTCGTTCAGTTACGTATTGCTATGCAATCAGGTTCTTGCTTTTCACTCTTTTTTTCTGCGACAGATATCAGCGTCTTCTCAGGAATGTCCGGGGGTCCTCTTCAATTTATCGCTGCTGAATGCTTTTTGAAAAAACCTAACAACGTTTATCTAAAGGCGAATCTATTGTGAATAGTATATACCTTATTTCTAGTTACTAGAATGATTATTCAGGAAAGCCATCACAAAATCTGAGTTTTCTTGAAAACATTGCAGCTGTGGAATCAATCTTTGACAATATTCCGATTTCCCTTGCGAAATCATTATATATTATGAAATTTAACGTGAAATAGTAAAAAAAGTCTAAAACTTCACTTCTAAAATGTAAGTATATAAACGCATAGAATCAAAACGACGAAAAGCGTGAAACAGAAAAATGCAGAAGAAGGGCAAAGATGACGTCAAATCTACTGGACCAATGAGAGTGCGTTTCGACTTGCATCATCGTTCATATGCTATTTCTGTTCATCTTTCGCCCTCAATATATTTAAATAAATAGTTTTAATACAAATTTCACTTGACATTTCAAATTAGAATGATTTTTCTATAAATCGATTGCTTTCCGCGTTTTAAAAAAATGCAGATTTCCCCATTGTACGCTCAAAAGGATTTGATGAATGATCGTATTGTGAACCTAGGTAGATTGTAATTATTCTGAATAAGGAGGAAGCGTCAAGGACATTAGGCTCACCCGCACATTTTATTTTTTTATTGTTTTATTGACATCCTCACTGGCTCAGCCTACCTGAAAGGTGTAAAGCAATACGGGCCAGCGGGAAAATAGATCACTGACAGCAGAGACAAGGCGATACTAGAATACAGTCACTGACAAGCAAGACAAGCGATACTAGAATACGATCACTGACAGCAGACAAGGGCTTTACCTAAAATATATACAAACTACTCTAACAAGGAGATTATTACACAAGTATGGAACATTTTTTCCTTTCTAACAATGTTGGCAAAACAAGTAAAAAAAAAAAAAGGCACCATTAAAATTCCTTACATATAAGAACACTATAACATATGAGGGAGAGAAAGAGAACACTAATTCTACACGTGTAAACATTTACTCTACAATGTAAACTCTGGTTGCTTGATGCAGATGCGATTTTGATTATGCGTTGTTGGTCACTGCGCCTACATAACTAGCATATTCGAAGATCAAAGACAAAATTCTTTCATTTGTGTTTAACTTATTTGTGATACGGAAAAAACAAGCTAAAGCTAATTTATTCAGTGAATACATGAGTTTTTTACTTTAAAATACATTACAAATAAAAAGAGCAAAAAATGGAGTAAGAGGAGAGAAACAAACTTACAATGTTTCACTAATTTGGTTGAACAATTATCGGATTGTGTTTAAATAGTTTTGAACAAAAGGTATTTTAATAAAAAATATTAACAACATTTTATAAAAACAATTTTCAAATAGCAGGGAATTTTGTTTTTAATTACTATCTACTTCTTAGTCTTTAATTCTAATTATAAATACTAGTCGCCTTTGATGAATAGCTTGTTGATGTAACTGATTGTGTTTAATATAAGATAATTGAAACTCTTATGCTGATAGATATTCACGGTTCCCTCCTAAAGTATTTTAAACTTGAAATTGTCTCACATAGCAACAAACACACACTCGTTCTCTTTATTATTAGTGATTGTGATATTATGGGATTAAATTTTCTATTTAATATTAATCAATTATATTATAATTATTCTGACTGACGATAATCAATAGCAGTGCTTTAGAAAAACTTTTGAAAACAAAATCATTAGTATGATTGCGATTTGCGAATGCCTCCAATTTCAAAAAAAGTTTCTTCCCAGCAGCATTATAAATAATAACTTATAAATTGTGTACCCATGTAAATAAAATTAAGTGAAAAGAATTGCGGAAAATTGTTAAAAGATAAAAATCAAGAGGAGGTCCTAATTAAAAATATTGAGAATATTCTGCAAACTAGATGTCTCAACAAATGCAATAATTCTAGATGTTTCACAAAGTATATGTTCAAAATAATAATATAATACATTAAAACTAAAATCTTTTCTTGTTGTGATGTAACGTTTTTAATCTGAATTATATTATTATAGGAAGGTAGTTATTTTAAGTTAGAGGTAAAATGCATCACATGTGCAGAAGGAATAAAAATATCGACAATTTGTTGCATTGCCCATATAAACATTTTATACTCATAAATTTTAATAAAAATCAAACATTACTGCAAAAAAAAATATTCAGAGCATTCCTGGAATAATGCGTTAAAATCAAAACCAAGTTGAAAATAATAAGTATCATAATAAAAAAAAAATAAAAGCTGAAATAAATTCCAAAACAGAAAGCTTTGGAAAAAATTTAGCAACGAAATACACCCAAAATACATTAGTGAAATGACTGCATGAAGAATATTTCCGAATATTTTTTCTGTTGCAGATATGCATTAAAGTTTTGACATTGTTCTTTTCATCTTACATTAATATTTTTAAGAATCCAGAATTCGTCTAAAAATGCTTCTTCCATAATTTTCCCGAAACTTCTCAAATAAGAAAAATGGAACTTTCTTTGGAAATCTTTATTTTCTTCTTTTGAGGTTATGTCTTGTATCTTTTTATGAAAATAGCAACAGAAGATAAATATTCAATCTAATCTGACGAATATTTTAAGCTGTAAAATTGTTTCAAAATTTCAATTCAGAGTTAAACCAGGAAGATAAAGCAATCAAAATTCTCTCCAAGGCTTAAAAAAATACATCGAATTCCCACCAAATCGTCACAAGAAGCTTCAAAAATGTTATGAAATGTTTTATTATTTTCTACTTCAAGATATTAATAAATTAAAATTTTAGAGATTTATGTTTTTTGTAAACCCACACAAAGTGCTGTACAATACATACTCGAAATAATGCAATTTATGGCTTAATAAAATATTAGGAATCCTATCAACGTATAAGCCGTTTTTAACTCTTTAATCGCGAGGCGATTTTTTTCTTCTATCCCCAGGTAGCACAGCAAGTTATGCGATATTGTCCAATATTGTTTGGTATGATATAATAATATTCGATATTGTACAATATTATACAATATTGCGAATATTGATCAACACCGTTCAATATTGTATAACATCTTTGTGCTATTGGGGTCTCCTTTAATACCGGGATTTTTCGGGAGGAAGCGACATGAATTGGACTCTCCCAACCTAGGTTGCCCTTTACCCCACTACCTTTCTTTGTGTACTTCTACTGTCTTTGTGTAAATTTTAACGTTGCCAAAAATATTATTAATTTATATCATAACGATTGCAATAAATGATCAGATGCATCGTGGCTTCCAAACTATATCACGCGCATGATACACCACTGACGTGATTTACTACTTTCTATTAGAAAACGGAAATTAATTTGAAATATATGATTAATATAATTTAAAATTTCTCGGGAACTATTGATCATAGCGAGATAAATTTTATATCAATGGATTTTATATCAAATTGAAATTAGAACGACAATTACTCTTTTAAATTTAAAATTACTGAAATTTAGGTTCTCTAACAATGAAATAATGCTGTTTAACGTCTCGCAGTGCTATGGCGCTAGTTTTATTGTTGGTGATGTCAGAGCGTTACCGGATCAGTGAGACACAGGTCTGGGCTATGATATTAGTAATAAGAATTTTATTGAAAGCGAGATAAATCATCTAAAATCAAGGCCAAAATGTCCCACTTTTGGTAGAAATATAATGTATCAAATTAGTACGATTAAAGTTGTTTTGTTTCTTTCATTTTAGTCTCATGGTAGCTAAGATTACTTTGAACTTTTATACATTCTAATAGGCATTTTAGTAGAGTTTCAGCTAGAATTGTTTGTATTTTTAAGCAATTTTGTTCAACAGTACTGGTACTTAATTCACAATATTTCTATGCTTTTCATTTTGTTGCTTTTAGCTGGGAACTGATTTCCTCCCAGAAAAGACTGCGAGTTGGACAACTGATTTGAGTGAAGCAATTGTAGTAATTTATAAAGAAGTAGAAACTGATTGAAGTCATCTCGGTAATTTATATAATAGAAACTGATTGATGCCATTGTAGTAATTTATATAGTATTAGAAATTGATTGAAGTCATCAAGATATTTTATATAGTAATAGAAATTGATTCAAGTCATTGCAATAATTTGTATAGAAATAGAAATAGACTGAAGTCACTGCTACAATTTATATAGTGACTGAAGCCAATGCAGTAAGTTACATATTGACTGAAGTCATTTCAATAATTTATATAGTAACGTAAGCTCGAAATTGCATGCAATAGATACATTTGTCCTTATTAATTGAACCAGCAGTTTGAAGAAGGGAACGAACGCCAACACATCGAAAGGTACGCAACATGTGTTATATTCGGGCGCTAATGGGGTGTCCGGGGTCGTTCCTGTGAGGGATGCTGTGCCCGCCCCCTTTAGGGCAAATTTTTGTACTGTATCACGTTCACGAGACGGTGTGTTCAACTCGTAGATAAATAAAAATCTGAAAAAATTTGAGAGGGTCATCATTACACACTTCCTTTATACAATTGGTCATGACCAACATCGGGGAGACCCTGCCTCCTCCCGTCGGGAGACAGTGCCCTCCACCCGTCCTGCGCACTCTATCGCCAGTCCTGGTCATAATACAGAAGCTCATTGATAGCTATAAAAAGGGCGAAAATCTCTAAATAAACCACTGACGTAAAGAACCTCATGTAAAAGAATAGTTACCTGGCACGCCTCTTCACTATGCCACCAAGTGCCGCCTCACGCTTTCTTACCACCTCAGGTGTCCAGCAGATCAACACATAGAAGCCTGGATGAGATCAATAACCAACCACCGCCTGCTAATAAACAAAATAACAGATGTCCTCAACTTTATCACCAGCCAAGAAGACAATCGGAACAGCCAGAATAACTCCACAATAGCCTGCATTGTTCGTCCCACTACAAAGCTCATGTCTCCCACCACGCCCTTCTTCTCCGTTCTCCTGGAGCATTCCATGCCAGATACAGATAACCAGTTTCAGTGTCTCAGGGCACATGTTCACCACATGTCTAACTTGTCATCAACAGCATCATGTAAAAGTACGTCATTATTCTAGGACGCAGAGTCCAGATTAGTGTATCTATTTATGTGTATATGTTTGTGTATATATTAGTGTTTATATTTGTATTTCCTCTCTTTGTATCCTTATATATAAAATGTCTTTTTTGCTCTTGCTTTGTCAATAAAGTTCCACGTATACTCACCCAACCGACAGGGAGCAGCCCTGGCTCCGAGTTCGGGGGTATGCTGTGGTGTTATGTTATATATGTAAAAAAATAGTAAATTATCTTTAATTTGTCTCAGAAAACATTTATGGCAGCGGTGGCTCAGTGGTAAGGGTCCGGCTTTGCCGCTGAAATGTTCCAGGTTCAAAACCTGATTCTACTGAAGATCCGCCGTGTATGTGGGCCAATCGCACGGAAATCAAACGTAGGAGACCAAACGTCTTCCCGCTGGTGTGGAAGTTTGAAGAAGGGGTGCATTTTTGGATACTCTATAAAGCAACCTTGACACAATAAAATAACTTGCTTATTTGTATAACATTTAAATAAATATAAAGTATTATTTGAAATACCTACTAATATAAAGATTTTTGATTCCGTCAGGAATTAATTGGATGTTAATTTTTTTTGATAAAATACCCAACAAAGCTGAAACAAAATATCGGAAAAGCTGTCGCTCGAACTCTCTGGCCATTCGAAACACTGTTACTTTTAACGGTTCCATCCAACAGATTTATACTGACAAAGTTAATCGATAATAAGCACCGAAATAACTAATCCATCCGATACGAGTACATTAAAGAACAAAAATATCGTCCGCTGCGTAATGACATCGACAAATATAATAAATTAGTTCCTCACTTCTCTCTCTCTGAAGCCATTTTCTTTTCGATCTACCCAAAAAGGCTTTTAAGCTTTCTGGCACTCGGGTCATCCGCATTTGGAGGTTCTTTTCAAAAAGTGAGCCTGTCCGAGATGAAAATACAATAAAAAATATATCGTCCTAATTAGATTGTGAGGAATAAATGGTGTTCCATTTTGTATAGTTACTTCTTGGTTTGTGCTTGAGTTAAGTGGGCCAGAAAGTTATTTACGGAACATTGCTTGGAAAGAGAGGAAGGGACTGCTCACGTGTTCCCACTGAGAATATCCTTTATTAATGTAAAACGCTCATTAGATCTTTCCGTAATTTTTTTGAAGTACATCTTAACCCTTAAAAGTCCGATTTTTTAAAAAATGATTTTAAAATGCTCTTTGACTTTCATTTCGTGAATAAAGCAAAGGAAATATTTTTAAAATCTTTTTTGTTTTAAGTATGGTTTATGGCTGAAAACAGTTTGTTACCAACTGACAACAATAGGTTTTAGTACAGAAAAAAAAATCCTTCATAAAATTCAATAATAATACATACAGATGAATTTTAATAACTAATAATGTGAATAAGGAATTTCAAAACATTGTAGAATACAATATGATGTTCTCAAGCGTACAAACAAAGCAAAAAAGATACAGCCTCAAGTGAAAATCATCAATTGCTTTTTGATTTTTATCAGAATGCAGTATGCCATTTATTTCTTATAAATTTATTTAATAGCATTTTCAGTATGTATCGTATTGGCAACAAGAAACATTAGCATTCAGATTTATTCTCAAGATTTTAGAAGACAAAATTAGGATATTGCTTAAAAGCAACACCGGGCATTTAAGGGTTAATATTCATCTGCATAAATGACGACTAATTGTTCATAATGAATTCAATATTGGTGAAGCTAAAAATATGCAGAGCATCCATATGTTTGTAAAAAAGTAATTCACAAAAAATAAAACAATTTACAATACTTTACTGGGTTTTTTTTCAAATCATATACTAGTATTTTGGATTGAATCCAAACGAAATTTTATCTATTCTCTCATACCATATTTTATTTTTAAAAAAGAGCTGAATAGATTTATGCAATTAATTGTGAACAGAATGCATCAATAGGAATTTATATGTTCCATTTTAAACTTACATTTTAAATAAAAATGAATTAATCAAAAACATGATAATTTAATTAATATTTCCTTGCCAAATTATATTTTTTTCAAGCAAGGCATGCAGAAAACGGGTAATTTAATTAATTTATGTATTTTTAAATTAGTCAAAATTAACTTTGAAATCGCAGAATAATGCCAATATGAATCGCTGTGCAGCTTGCTGTTTAATATGTGGAATAAAGACAAAAAGCAAACATATATTTATCACAAAAACACGCTCACAAAAATTTGACACGTTCGAATTTTGATGGAAAGAAAAAAAAACCAGTTCTCAAACCACTGTAATTTTGTTTATTTTCCTTAAAAAAAGTCAATTTTAAGTATTCGGCAAGACAAATGGAAAAAGATAAGTAGAACAAAATATAATTTTTTCATTCTGTGTATGAAATTTGAAATGTTTATTATTCGTTATTTTAATAATTTGAAGCAAAAACATTCAGTTAATTTTAAATTGATGATTCTGTATAATATAAATAGATTTATTTTCTGAAAAAAATGCACTTTTTTCAAAAACCCTTATTGAGGGATTTGATTCAGTTCCTAAGTCTAATTCAGTCCACTCAAATTTCGTATCCTATTTTCTCTCAAGCCCTCTTTTTCGGTTAACGTAGTTGTATCAAATATATTTTTAACTTGCTTTCTCAAAACTTCTTAAAACGTAGTAATTCATACATGTAATTTACGTGTGAATTCTTTGCTCCTTTGAAATATAAAATATCTGAGGGAACCTCTGTTATTTTTTTATCTCTGTTTCTTAAAAATGTTTTTCTTAGTTCGAATTTTAATCTGACATTAAAATTGTGAGCATGTCATTAAAAAATTTCTAAAACATAGGATCTAAACGGAAGAAATGATAAAATGGTTAAATTACTTCTAAAAAAAGGGAGAAAGGGGAAAAAACGGAGAGAAAAGAAATATATGGCAAAAGTGAACTGTCCAACAAGCGTCGCAATAAATCAAAGATCTTTATTTTTTTCACCGTTTTGTAATGGTTGTAGGGCGAAAAACTATGGTCTTAGAATTTAAACTCGGGCTTTGCACTGTCATAAGAAATGAGTGGAAATAATGAGCCAGCGGTTTTTTCTCGGTCTCTTTTTCTCTTTTTTCCCCCGGATTTATAGAGAATCTCTAGAACACTTTAAAACTGATTCAGAAGCCCTAAAAATGCAATTTCAACGTTTCCGGGTTACAGATAGAAGTGGTCAAAGTTAAGAAGGATTCTAAAAATATTCTTGAAAGTTTTCAACACTTCTCTTGAATAAAGAGGAGGTAATTATGACAAGTCAAGAAATCATTGCTGTTTAGTACTGAAAGTTATAGTGAAAATCTATAAGAAAGGGGTCAGTAGAAGTAATTTTACAGGAATCACCTTTTCATTGGCATCTTTTACACTCTCTTTATGGGCCACGGTGGCCTAGTGGTAACTTGTCGAACTCGGGTCCGGAGGGCTCCAGGCTCGAAACCGATTCCACTGAAGATCAGTCGTGTATTTGGCCTGCTGCACCCTAAGCCATACGTAGGGAGCCAAACGCCTCCCGTATTACGGAAGCTTGGAGAGGGGTTGCCAAAATATAAAGAACATTGAACACCTATGGATGACGCTTCTTTGATCTATACCGTCATAAATTATTTACCCAGGATTCTGTACAAGTTATTTTCTTCTTTTTTTGGCGGGGAGACTCATCATCCAGTCTTTGTTATTCTTAATTTATCTACTGTGAATACAAATATGTTTAACCATTCTACTGTTATCGCTTCAGAAAGTATCTTTAAGTAAGTTTTATTTATTGTCTTTTTAAGTGTATACATTTGTGGTTGGAAATGTTATTCCTTGAACCCTTTTAGCCTCTCTGTAGAAGAGTGCGTGTTTAAATTGTTTTCCCCTATTTTGTTATGCCTGTTATCTTTTTATTGTTTTCTTTTTATATTGTTTTCTGGAATTTGATCTTCCATTTTTACATGTGACCCTATTCTAGGGAAAATTTTTAACCAGTGCTTGTTGTTTTGTATTTGTATGCATTTGTATATTTGAATTCCTTCTTTTTTATCACTTTTGATACCTTTGTTAGTATTTGTATATATTAAGTATATTTGGATTTTTTCTCTTTTGGTACCTTTGCTAGTTAACACTCCGTACGTAAGATTTAAACAGATAGCTTTAAATTCTTCCATTCATGAATGGTGCAATTTATCAGAAGAAAAAGAAAATGACTTGTGTGCAATGCTAGTTCAGCAACAATTTTACTGTTGCTTTTTTTCTGAATTCGAATGCTTTAACACTCTCACATCGAGTGAGGCGGTCCGGGGAGGTCTACAAATTTTCCCTTAACAGCGACCAAGGTCGGTCTGAGGCGGTTGACTTCTTTTGAGGGGAGTTGAGGTCCTGAGATCACTTAGGAGATAATTGCGTTATGGGGTCCAATTATCCTTGTCCACCACAGCCCATTTCCGTGCGCCTTAAGCGTAGGTTTAGCAGGTGGTGGGGTGTTGGGGCAAATGACCACCCAGGTTGGAGAGTCCATTTCATATCGTATCCTACAAAAAGTCCGGTTTAAAGGGGTAAGAAGGAAAAAATCGCCTCGGGATTAAAGAGTTAAAAGCAATCCCACCCATTTAAATCTTTGTTCGAATAATTTTTAAATGTTCTTGTCTTTTTTCTCATAGATATTGAAACAAAAGATCCACCCCATGCTTCCCCATTTCCGCTCACATCCATCCCAAACTGATCAGGAGTTAGTTTGACAAATTGTCAGTATAGTTTGTATCAGTATAGTTTGACAAATTGTCCTGCGGTAGAGATAGTGGGTGCCCCAACAGAATCACAACTAGCAATTTGAACGAGACACCCGTCTCTCATTGACATCCTATAGTTTGGTAAATTGTCCTGGGCTAGAGATGGTGGGCGTCCCATCAGAATCGTAAC
>BGPR01015341.1:10323-36916 GCA_013235015.1 Araneus ventricosus
GGGAAGTACTGCTCTAAGTGCTCTTCTGGAAAAAGCCTGAGGCTTTTCTCTAAGTAATAGGAAAGAGAGACACGAAGAAAAAAGAAGACGTATCGATCGTCCCGGTGTTTTATGACGAAGACCTCTTCAACAAATTTAATGCTCGTCGTTCCTGGGCATGAGAGAGAAAAATAAACAACTCTTGCTTTCGATTTTGATGATGAAAACAAATGTTGCGGTGTTTACATGAAAGCGAGGAAAGCAGCACCTTGAAAATGATAGAAATGTTGTATTTAACTGAAGCTCTCATAAGAGGTGAGAAGTGTTTTTGTAGTGTTTACTATGGTTTACTTATTTTGGTTTGAGGCATTGGCATGTGAAATATGTAAATGTGTGAACTTCTGGAAGAAGGCTGAAAAAGTAATAATTTGAAAAGTTATTTTTAGAAATTCAACGTTTCCACTTCCTTTATCCATTCATACATGCAAAGGCTCAATTCAACATTCGATGAAGTTTGAGTAGCACTGCTGGACAATTGCTAAGGACGGATCAAAAATTGCAATGTAGCATAACATTAAGCGGGGATGGAGGCCCATGAAAAGTAATATTGTTGCCACACTATTCGAACATTAGAATAATTATAATTTATTGTTCTGGAAAATACAGAATATTTTGAAATATATGGAAGAAAAAAGTGTCCATTTGTACGGAGAAATGGAAAAATGCACATGACCGAGAGAAGGTAACTTTGAGAAAGGTGCCAGTTCGGGATATTCCCACCGTGGAGTGCGATGCAACATTCCACACGTCATGTCATGCTTTGCACAACATTATTCTGCAGCTGTTGAGGAAATTTATCACATTCCTCTGTTAGAGCACGGATGTGTGTGTTCTTGTTCGTTGGAGGATAATCCCGTAAAACTTTCTTTTGGAACAACAACTGTCCACACGCGTCAAATTCTCAAATCTCTTATGAGCGCTATCACGTGACGAACAGGCATGGAAAAGAAAATTTTCAAACTCGCACCTCTTCTTACTGCATCCTCACTTATTCTAATTTCCCACATTTTACTTTCTTTCATTTTGTGGTTACTATGGGTGAGTCTCAACCGTCCTTAGCAATTGTCCAGTGGTGTATATTTAATGATGAGATATCTGCAGTCTAGATATTCCCTGGCTCTGCGAGAAGGCGGTTAAGAAGTTAAGCATCGTGTAATATTACAGGAGCTTATTTGGATACGTAAGGAGACATTAACACACTTGTATTTATCACAACCCTGTTATATCTCATCGCCTATTCTTCATTTCTTATTTTTCCCCCTGTTAAAGAGTAACCAATGCTAAAAGTAGAATGTTAATGGCTACTTACTGTGGTTGTATATTGAAAAAGAAATTCATTAAGTATGGCGTTGATACGCGTGAAGTGGCCAATGAAAAATTAGGGTTACCAAGGAATAACATTTTATTTTCTAAACTCTACATTTACTGTTCACATTTATATTTATTTCTAAATTAATATACTGAAACACACAGACATTGATACACTTATAATTAACAAAGAGACGACGAGTAAAACATACAACTGCTGAATTCACAACATTGGCGGGATAATTGGTCTCTGCTAAAATTAAGAAATGCCATTTCTAATAAATCGTAACACACTTTGCGTACTCTATTTGCGATGAACCCCGGGGTTATTTGTTTAATAGGTCAACTAACGTTTACATAGCCATATACAGCTCCGCTCTAACGGTCTGTCTTTCCCCGAATCTTGTCCGCGTTTCGCGTTATAGCCCATCGTGCGAACGGGAAGAATAGTTGTGGCTCGGGGGGGTTAAGTGGTGAATCGCAATTTCTCGTTAAATGTTGGTAAATAGCTCGGAAGAAGTGGTCAGACAGAGACCTGAGGTCACCCGTTCCTACGGATTACGCGTCGTTCGAATGGTGCAACTGGTCGAATTTCGACTGGCCATAATCGGGGAAAATCTGATCATCGGAAGGGGGCTTAAGAAGTTTCATCCGTCCTGACAGACATAATTCCAAAAAAAAATTTTTGGATACGGGGAGGAGAAAAATAAGAATATTCAGGAAAATCTTGAGAACGTATTTCTTGATGATTACAATCATTTCTCTTTGTATATTTCGTACAAGTGATGTTAAAACTCTCTTAAATTCATAACCACAAATTTGCATCCTCTGGTAATGGTGCCCAGGGACTGTGCCCCACCAGCGCCACCCTAGTTGCGCCATTGAACTGAGAGGAGAGCACATAGTATTTTGGAGTGGGGCCCTGTTTGGAGCAATTGGCCTAATCGACTTCAGTTCATGCCAGCAGGCATGAGTAGAATATTTAATCAGGATAATGACCATTGAGATCTTGCAGGTAAATGAAGTCTCTGCTCCAAAAATAAAAAGTTTGTGAGTCTGGAGCGTTCTGCTTCTCACGGATTGAGCGTTTTCCGAAGGGGTAGAGGGCGGTATTCTCTATCGAATCGGTCAGCGAATCAAATCAGTGAGGTTTATTGGCATGATTATACTACATACATATATATTTCCAGCTCGTGCACAGGCAGCATCTCCAACTTTTGTCAGTGTATAATCACTAATTTATTTAATTTTGCACGTGATATCTAAATCCATCAAATCTATATATTTAAAATAAATGGCGAAACCAGAGTGTTAATACCCCGACACCAACCACTGGACCGATTTCGATAACTTTTATTTCATTTGGAAGCATATGGCGTCTAGATATGTCATCAAGGCTCGCCTACTCCTCACCACTCTCCATTTTCGAGCGAAATCAAAAAAGCACAACTCCCCTATATATTGTCTATGGGGGAAAACATTGGCACAGTCCCCCAGGCCCAACGACTGAACCGATTTCGACAATAGTTATTTAATATGAAAGCTTATGGCGCATAGATATGCCATCAATGATCACTTGATCACTACCACCCTCCATCTTTTGGAGAAATTGAAAAATAAAATTTTGCAGGGTCCCTCAGCATCTACAACCGCTAATTCGGCAATTTATTTCACCAAGTTTCAACTTAATTACAGGCTGTTAATATTGCGGCCGAACAACTGATCGCCGAAAGCGGATAGTATCTAATGAAATTCCTTTTAGGGTTCCCAATATTGAGGAAAAACGCAAAGAAAAACATATAAAACCAGGGATCGTTGCTGAGAAACCGGAAAGCACTTTAGATATTTTAAATTTATCTAAAGCAATTATAGAAATATAGAATCATATAGATCAAGAAAATTCTAAAATCAATCTACTTGACAAATTTGGTTCGGCCACTGCTTGTTGATCTTATTAAACAATAATATTTGTAATTCAATACAATTAAATGGCAAACTACTTTTAATTCATATATAATTATTTGCCAACAAATTTTAAGACATACAGACGTATATTTAAAAACATTAATTCGAAAAATTGAATATTTTGAGACGAAATCATCCGAAAACTATTGTCTTTATATTTCCTTTCAAAGCAAAACTGAGAACTTTCCAAATTTTCCGACAAACCTAAGTGTATTAAACACTGTCTATATATATGGTATTCGCCCACTGATAATTTTTCCCAACGTGTCTCTTGAAAGAACATTTTTCATAAAGTAAACTTCCTAAAAGAAACCTTTAAAACTACATTGCGGGGGGAACTTGACAAATGATGAAAGATTGCAGAAATTATGTCAAACATATTTCACGGACCAACACCGACTCGACTTCCGAGGCTAGCATTAAAAAGACGATGTGCAAGAAAAAATGTCAGTTCGGCATTGAAGGACGGCAAAGAAAAAGGCAGACTGCATCGAAGAGCAAAAGAGAATTTATTCACGGATCGTTTTCTTTCGGAAAATAAGAGCTAGCTATTCTTTAGTATTATCTTTTCTTTATTTTCTTGCTACTGTATTTTTATAAGAAAAAGATAAAGAAACTGAAAAGAAAGGACAGAAAATCCGCATCACAAAATGTCGAAGCAAACATATATTGTGTGGAAAAGGACATTGAGTTCGTAAGTGATACTTTTTTATATCCCCCTTTGTCGGCATAAAGAAGAAAAATTGCTCCAGATTCCAGTGATTTATTGCGCGTGATTTCCAATTCAGATTCGCAAATCTACCTGGCGGTGTGTTGGGTTCTGCAGAAATTGAAAAATGACTGTGATATTGCAATGAAAGCATCTTTTCACGGGTGGAAAATGAAATGTGCTAAAACAATTTTAAGTATTGGACGGTAAAGCTTGTGCATAGGACTTTAACTTTCATTCATTCATTTCATTGCATTTTAACTTTCAAAGACAAATTTCAAATCAATGTCCTGCATTTGATTATGGATTTCTTATTATGCAGATTCCATAGTATTATGTCTTTTTTTACTGAATTAACTGCGTGAAAAAAGTTTTATATTTAGCAGAAATTTTAAAAAATTACGAATTACTCCTATTAAAATATCGCACATAATTTTTCCTAACTGCATTTGTTTTAACAAATCGCTGCAGAAAATTTCCTAAATTATTAATATGATAATGTTTATTGGCTGGGGTATTGTTTGTAAATTGCATGATGTGTTATGCAAAAATCCTTCAATACGCTCTTCAGGACAGTTATTTGATCTAGAGCAACCAAGTTTTGTACGTAATTTCTTTTTGGGTAATAGGTGCTCACTAAGAAAATATTATTTAAAACTTTAATTATATTTTTAATTGATTAAAAATTAATCGAAATTTTAATCTTTTCCCTCAGTAACTTCGGAGTATATTACTGATCAAAAACCATATTTAAACCACTTTAAGATTCAAAGAATTAAATTTTCATTGGCACAAATTTTTTTCCGTGCTATTTTTTCTTTAATTTTAATAATTAGCTTCAAAGGCAATTTTTTAACAAAAATTTTCTTTTACGTAACATCGTGCAGCAAAATAGCATGATTGTGAACTATCAATTAAATTATTTTTGTAGCTGTCGTTCGACAGGGTAAAAATAGACAATATATTCTTCAGTTTATTATTGATTAAAGTTTTAACCGCTTAACTTAACAGCCGGAGAATACTCGTGCATCGAATTATCGAAATTTTAGTCTTATAAACTAAAATTGAATCATTAATTAGCTTTATATTTGACACAAAAAATATGTAGGATCCATAAACATCTCAAGTATCCTATGCCTTCTTAGATGAACGAAAACGACAGCCTCTTTCCAAAACATGAGGGGTCATCTTATTAGATAGCAAAGAAAATTATTAAGTTAAGTGGTTAACATATTTTAAAACATTGGTCTTCATTTTTGCATAATACTCTTTTGAAACTGGAATTCTTTCCGTAAATTACGAGATGTAAAAATTTTTAAGTACCGAATGCAACGGCTGATGCAACCAAGCCAGACGAAGACCGAGACAGGCGAATCAATCCTAAAACAATATCACGCTGCGATGTTTTGTACAAGAATTTCGAATATCCTTTAATTGTTTATTCTAGATCAGCGGTTCGCTATGGGCCGCGGCCCAGCTTTGGGCCTTGGATTGCGTATTAGTGGGCCGCGGAGCGATAATCAAGAGTCGAAGTCAAGGGAGTAGTTTCAAGAGTCTTCACTTGTTTTTTTCTAAATAAACAATATAGAGTGCCCACTAAAGTCCGTCTACCCCGCATTGACTTGAGAATGGCGACAACTATTGCCACAAACTTGGTGTCTAGGTAAGTGACCATGCGCTGCACGGTGAGATTGGTAAAAAAGCCACCTGGCTTCAAACAACGCTTTTAGCGTTCCTACCTCGAACACGGGACAAGATACGGGAACAAAATCAATCACAAAATTATAGAGCGTCTTCGATTTAGTGCGAAAAGACTCCTTGAGCGCAATAATGCTAAGAACAAAACGTGTTGAAGTTGCATTTGTTTGGTCGCGATGTTCCAAACCTGTGACGTAACAACTCGAGATAACAGGATAAAAAAATCATCTTTTGAACAATAATCAAATCCAAAAAAGATTCCAGATATGCATTGTAGCTGACGGAGAGCATTTCGAAAACCGGAAATAAAATTATCTACTAATAACTCTTTCTAACGCTTTTCTGGCGTAAAAGTGTTGGAAATCGCGACCAAACAAATGCGCGTTTTACACGTTTTGTTCTTAGCATTATTGCGCTCAAGGTATGTTTCCGTACTAAATCGAAAACGCTCTACAATTTTGTAATTGACTCTTTTCCCGTATCTTATACCGTTTTCAAGACAGGAACACTAACTCCATTGTTTCCCGCCAGGTGGCTCTGTAACCAATATCACCGTGTAACGCATGGTCACTTTACTATACCTAGACACCAAGTTTGTGGCAATAGTTGTCGCCGTTCTCAAGTTAATGCGGGGTAGAAGGACTTCAGTGGATACCTTGTATTTTTAATCCTTATACATGAACTTTTACTAATCACTGATATATACGTGCGTATAATATATAAAGTATGTTTGTATTTTTTACTTGTATATATAATTAGTGGGTCGCAAATTATATTTTACACAACAGAAAGTCCGTACAACCAAAAAGTTTGAGGACCATTTTTCTAGATAAAAATATAAAAGAATGAGAAACAATGTATACTAGATAGACTTGGTTAACATGTAATTGCAAAAAAAGATAAACTCACTGTAAAGACATACACTTGTTGAACAAAAATAAAAGACCATCAATGTAAAGCAGATACTTCATAGCTAACTACTTATATTTTCATTTTCTATTTCAAAATAAACAGCGTTCCCTAGTAATTAGATTTTTCAAGATCCAATCGCTAAGAACGCTGCCTATTTAATAGATATAATAATTAAAGTAAATGAGGACTTTACTTTTCATTATCTCTTTGACAAACAAATCAAGAACTAAATAAAGACAAAATTCCGTAATTAAAAAGTATGTTTTGGAAATTTCCGCCATTCTTGAATATTGCAGTCAATGTTTTGCTTCGTAATGATAATTACTTTTCTCCATTAATTATTTGGGTAGTTATACCCCGATGCTTAATTTCCTATCTTAAAGAATGGAGCGGCATCATTTTCACCTTAATTGGAAAGCGCGTGAAATCATTTAAGCGAGCGAATAGAGGAGAATTGCTCTTATCTAAATATTGCTATTTTTAAACTGAAAATAAATATTTTTATGAATGAAAGTTATTGTCCTGTTTCCTAGAGTATTTTCTTTAAATAATTAATTTATCAGGAAGTTTTCTTGAAATTATGAGCAGATATTCTTCAGACATTGTGCTAAAATTTTGATTATGCTTGAAATTGCTCAGTACTATTGTATGTTTTTAAGTACCTTTTAAAATAGTCTTTAAATATTTTCGTAAAGAAGGCAGATTTGAAATATCTGTACATAGTTTCAAACGACTTCTCTAACATTACTCCTTTTTATTTTATCTATTGTGCCATTTTTCTTCGATAACTTATAATATGTCAGATATTTTATCCTTGTTATTATTATCATAAATGCTTTCCTTTTAGCGTGTGGCAATAATTAAAAGCTTGAATTTAAATATCTTAGAGAATGAATTTCCATATTAATTCGACTATTCAGTTGCTTAGACGAAGTCGTTAGTTATTCAGAAATGAAAAGAATTAAATTATTGTTTAGAGATGTAATAGAATGAACTGCTCTAAGCTAAAGTTGTAGCTGAACATTTATTAAGCTAGCGCATTAACTTAAGAATTCTTTTTAAGAAAGAATTTAGTTAATATTCTTAAAGTTAAATTACCAATTTAATTCAAACATTGTGTTATTCTGCAATGAAGTTTTTGCTTTAATTGTTTATAGCCTTTCTAAATACTGATCACCATGAATGAAACCCGATTCATCAATTAGGCATTCGGTAAATTTAGAAAGCTGTTGTAAAACGAATAATACACGGGCTCTAAGAAGCATGAAAAATAGAACGTTGAATGAGTGTTTTACGGATAGAGTCCTCACATCGTTGTAAATGTATCGCTAATTATTTATTTAATGAAAATATAAGGTGTGCCGAAATGAAAAGGAGACCTTAGCTGTATCGGCGTTGTATCAAATCCGATAGATGGCGTGGTGGTATTTCCAGTTGCACCTGCGTAGTTAACGGCTTCACATCAATATCCTCATTTCTGAAGAGTTGTTTCCGCAGTTCGTTGCATGATGGATTCCTCCAGAACAGCACAAAGAGCAGTTATCCAATTTCTTCTATACTGAAGCCATATACTCCTTTCCTACGTGCTGGGATTAGTGTATTAATGTCAATGGCTATTATTTACAGTTGTACTGTTCCACATGAACTGTAATTAGAATATTGATGTTCAAATTTCTTTACATATAACTGTAGTCTCCTTTTCATTCGGGCACACCTTATAAGATTTAATAATTGTTTTTATGCAAAAACCTACAAAAATTTTCGATTTGTTTTGTTAATGTGTACAAAGAATTTTTGATGTGAAAGGATGTTACATTACGGATTCAACTCATATGACGTCACAGTCCCAAGTAACGCCTCAAAAGCCACATCTCATCTGACATGTAATTGGATATCTTCTTACGCTGCGTTGTGACGTTTAGCAAAATAAGCATTGTGTTCCAAAACTTTATCGGCGCTGCGCATTTCACATGTTTCAAGTGAACATGAAATGCGTCAATTTGATTTGTGGCGCAATTAATTAATGACCAAAAATATTATTTCATTCGTTAAAAATCTTTAGCAGAAGTCATGTTTACTACTAACTGAAATTTAGTTAACAAGGAACCAAATTGTCACACATAAGTGTTTTTATTTATTTATTTCCCCACACCGCCACAGCCTAACAATAGGGTATATAGCACTGATTAGGACGGCGGAAAGTACAAAACAGAAAGAAAAAACACTGCATAAAATTACAGAACATCGCAACAAAACTGAAATACACTACATAGAAAAAGCAACAGCAGAAGCAAAATTTCTGAACAGCTGAACAGGAGACAAAAGAAGTGTCAAAAAAGTTCATAAAACAACATCAAATAGTAAAACAGGAAACAAAAGACAAAAATTAAAACAAAAAATTAAGATATTAAGCAGATTACAGCATGTGTGACAATTCAATAAAACACATTTAAAATTTTATATTCAAAGAATGAATAAAATAAAATAAAACACAAATGAGTTTTGCAAACTTTTCATGCCATGAAATTTTCTTACGCAAATGTCATCGTCCACAAGGTGTTGAAGATTAAGCAAAAAGAAACTAATATCGGCCACTTTTTCTAGTTCTTTCAAATTTCAGTTCCAAAAGTCTTTTTCGTGGAGTTAAATTCTGCGAAATTCCTTATATTTCCACGTATTCGAAACTCTGTGTTTATTAGACTAATTGAGAAAAAATAACATATAGGACTAACAAATACAAGTCTGTTGTGTTCAAATTCCAGAATGTTTAATGAAAGTAAGTATCCTTTATTTATAAGACGATTTTTTATATTCCACATCTAAGATGAATTTTACATATTCAACTCATTTTCAAACTGTTTATTTTATTGATTTATTACTTTTCTTATTCATATATTTGCCAAAAGGTAACCTTCAATTAATAAGAGATCAAAGAATATTCATCGGTAGTGAGCTTATTTGATAGTTACGTACACAGAATAACCTTTATATCATGACTATTCAAATTCGAATCTGTATCTGCAGTCTCAGACTGCTTACATACGTGAGGTGAATTAAATTCCCCTCGTGCTTCCTGCACTCAGGCTATGATAATTAGAGTCTAGTCGGGATCACAATATGATCATTCATCAAATTCCCTTCAGGCGGACAATTATATTCAGAATGTTCAATGCAGTGCTTCAGTGAATGAGACGACGGAGTTGACTTCAGACTGCTCCTTAAACCTATTAAATGTCAGGTACAACAAGTTAGTTAAAAGTGAGAAGTCCGCCCGCTGGAAACCATGGCAAATACCTTTTTACCTTCTTTCTTAGAGATTTATATTTTCTTTTGCTTATTTTAGCTTGGAAAGGCTTGGAAGTACAACTAAATCCTTAAAATTTCTAAAAATTATATAAAAATTGAAAACATTTCTTACAAGCTTTAATTGTCTTACATTTACACAAAATTTGACCAAAAATGTATACATTTTATGTATTATGCTTCCATGAATAAGATACAATACAGAAAAACTCAAGTGAGACTGCGCTTTCTCACCTGATTGTACGCTTGAAAACAGCTCTTTTGAAAAGGCTGCGAACATTCAAATATTCGCGATCACTAATTTCTAACTTATAACAACTGTATTAATTTACTGGGTACGAAAATGAAAAAAAAGACTTAATACATAGTTTAGTATATTTGATAATTTTAAAGCTATTTTCAAAAACTTTCATTTTGTCCACTTTTTCATGCAAATACCCCACTGTGCGTCTCCTAGATACCGTACCGACACCAGAGCTTCAATCCTATTTAATTTTTTGGGCCGTAAAATAGGTAACTTATGTTGCAACTATGGAAATGAAGTCTATGGAATTATGTTTTAGGGAAGGCACTGGTATTGTCGAAGTTAGAGAACAAGTGTTTCCATTGAGATATCATTAATTAAATATTTTAACAGAAGGCTAATAGCCCTTACGCTGTTTTAAAGTAGATAGCAAACTATGCTGTTACTCTTAGAGAGTATACTTGTTTGGCTACAATTTGCTATAACGATTTTATTAAAATAGTGTAGGGATAAAGTTCCATGAATAAGATCCAAGAATCTAAGATCTTCTAAGATCTTAAGAATAAGATCTTCCATGAATAAGATCCAATACAAAAGACTGAAGTGGAACTGCGCTTTCTCACCTGATTGTACGCCTGGAAGCAGCTCTTTTGAAAAGGCTGCGAACATTGAAACATTCGCAAGCACTGATTTCTAACTTATAATAACTGTATTAATTTACTGGGTACGAAAATGAAAAAAAAGACTTAATACATAGTTTAGTATATTTGATAATTTTAAAGCTATTTTCAAAAACTTGCATTTTGTCCACTTTTTTCATGTAAATACCGCAATGTGCGTCTCCTAGATACAGTACCGATACCGGAGTTTTAATCCTATTTAATTTTTTGGGCCTAAAATTGGTAACTTATGTTGCAACGATGGAAATGAAGTCTATGAATTATGTTTTAGAGAAGGCAATGGAATTGTCGCCGTTAGAGAACAAGTGTTTGCATTTAGATATCATTAATTAAATATTTTAACAAAATACTAATAGCCCTTACGCTGTTTTAAAGTAAGTAGCAAACTATGCTGTTACCCTTAGAGAGGAAACTTGTTTGGCAACAATTTACTATAACGATTTTCTTAAAATAGTGTGGAGACAAAGTTAAGTGAGTTTTTACTACTGTCCAAAAATTACTCAGATAGGGTCGCAAACAGTTGCCTATTTTGGACTGTTTAAATCGAAGGGTTACTTGTTAATCAACTGTTCTCTTGTACTAGAGTAATAATGCGGTAAACAGTTAAAATCACTATTAGTCCTCATAAATTGGAATTCAAGCAAGCCAGAGTAAAAAATAAATAAATGAAAAAAGATATTAAACACATCAGATGCTGGTTCAAAAAGTGCAAAAAAATAAGACTACGTCGTATATGAGGAAACAAAGAAAGAAGAAGAAATAATGCTGTGCAAAAATTATCATACAGTTACAAAAATCGTTCTGTGGGTGTATGGTGTAAACAGTCCAAAACGCAGGATAATGGGAAATTAAGTTTTTTCACAAATATGCAGGAAAACACGTAACACAGGTAACAGGAACATTAGATCTTGCATAGATTAGCAACGCAAACAGCCAATAATTCACCGGTAATAACAGTTCAACACTTTCATATTTAGAGACACTAATCACTAATAATGTCAATAACAGCACTTTTAATAACGCTCAGCTCACCTGCTTTCTAGCTCGCTCTGCAGACGAAACTCCAAAGTCGTTCCAGTCGATCAACACACTGCTACTCAATACCGCTCGGCGTGTAACAGCGGAAAGAACTCCAAAGACGTTCGCACTCCAAGACTATCCCAGTCGATCAACATTCACTCACTCCGTGATCCAAGCGCTCTCCTTATATAGTCTCTCCTGGCTGCCCGTGACGTCACATGAAATCATCTAGTACATTCAAGCGTATCTCCTCTCCTAATAGAGATATCGAGAAAATTGCAGCACCTTTGAGATCCCCTATTTCGTCGCCAAAGTCGCCAAGATAGTCGTCAAGTTTGTAGCCAAGGTCCGGGTCCAGACCTGGTTGCTGTCATTCATCCCATACTTACACCTGTAAAACTTTCTTCCCAACCATAAGACTAACATTGCTGGGAAGCGAATTTCTATGTTCGTAACAATACTTAGGTTCATAAATAGCATTTTAGTAGAATATTATAATTTAGAGATTTTTCCTGATAATTATGAAAGGATTTTAGAAACAAATTAAAGCCATCAAGTTGGAGGAAAAATCACTCGTGTTTTCCCATGACTAATGAGTATTTTTAATATATTTATTTAAAATAAGATCCATAACACCCCATAACTGCCATACATCTTACATATCATTCCAAAATATTCCACAAAGCAGTTCCTTTATTTCCAGCCTTAATTTTAGCTTTCATGGCTAGGTTTCATTGGATGTGTGATTAATCATTTGGTCCATTTCAATGTAAAGATATTTAAGATAAAATTTTATTGATACTATTTCAGTATGACGTTCATGGACAAAACATTTAGCAGATATATTCTGTTAGATCTATGACAATAAGTGACCAGTTGGTAGTGACCGGGTTATAAGTGACCGGTTGGCGCAAATATGACCAGTTGATATATTTGCACACATATATCCGTGTATGGAGAGTTTATGTGCATGATATATTTTTAATATACAGGGTGTCCGAGAATTATTAGACACATTACAAAACTATATACAATAAAAATTAAAACATATGAAACGAACTATCTTTACCAACCAGTGGCCATTCCAGGATTTGGGTGTGTGTGTGTGGGGGGGGTGAAGTATAAAAAATTTTGTATCGTCGTGACGAATGTCAACCTTATGGCTTATGTAAACTAAAGAATTTTCACTTTACAGTCTTTACACACCTGTCAATAAGAATCATAAAGAACATTACAATACTTTCGGTAATTTAATAAAAAACACAATGAAATAACTAGCAAAAACATGTTTTTGATCGCGTCAACGCTACAAATACGAGTGAAATGACTATAAAAGTGGGGAAATTTTTGAGCCTGTCAAGCCAGAAAGCAATGTTGCCACGCTTTATTTATTTATTTATTTATAAAAAGAGATTAAGACATTTGCCCACAGACTTTCCAGTGAAGTAGAAGGTTTCCTAATATGCCAAGAGAGAGTCAATGGGCAAGATGTCGCATAATTCGGACGGCATGATTGAACTTTTGAATTCATTGAATTCAACTGATTTTTTCTCATACAGTGCACATCAAACCACACCTTCACATCGGCTTCTGGGAATAAACAATGCTGTGAAACAAAACTTTAGGAGAAATGATAGTAATACGAAACATCGGGACAACGGTACTCTTCCTAGTTATTTTTTTAAATCTTTTGTAATGTGTCCAATAATTATCGGACACCCTGTATATATGTATCAGTATGATATAATATTGCATATAATATTTCTTTTCGTTCTATTTAATTATTTAAGTCATAATATTGTTTTTAAAAAGTAATATTGTTTTTAGTAAATTATAGTTTTAAAAAATGTAATAATCAATTTTGTTACGAACAGAACAAAGCATTTATTGTTTATTGTTTTTTTCAGTCTTATTCATGAACTATATTATTTTATGAAAATGATATGTTCTTAAATTTTGATATCAAAGCTGTTTTTTTCTTCTCTCAAATTGTGGATATTTACTGTTATCACATTAGAATTTTTGAAATCTAAACTGAATTTGAAAACTAACTGAATTCTGAATTCCGAATTTGCTGCTTTAGAAACGAAAGAAAAACTCATCTATTTCTAAGAGCAAAGAAACATACGATTTATTGGCCATTACTTTCTACAGAAAACGCGGTCTTTTTAAATCTATAAATTTTCTTAAGAATCAGAATATTTCTGGAAAAGTTTTCCGAGTCATTCGCATTAAGATATTAGAAACAAGTTGAGAATAAATATATATAAACAATAATTTAGAGAAAACACATCAAATAAATGTGCATAAAAGAAACATTTAAAAAATGTTTAGCTTCAAAATGCAGCAAAAATACATTAATGGAAAAAGCCTGAGTGGAAAAAGAGTCTTACATCATATCTTTATTTTTTTGAGTTCCACACATACATTAAGGTTATTATATTGTTATTTTCTATCTTTATATACATATGTTCTATTTGAGCATTTAAGTTCCTTTTTCTTCAAAATAAATTGAAGCGTACATTTTCATTTATAATTTGATAGAAACTTTTGAAAAACTACAGAAATGGGAATTCTTTTACATTATGTATATTTTTATATGCATCGTTTACAATTTTTTCGACATGAAAAATGAAAGATAATAAGGAAAATATTTATCTTAATCCCAAGTTGGTGCCACTAAACAAATTCTTTTAAAAGTGAAACTTTTAGAAGGAAATGGAAATCAGCAGCTAAAATGCCAGTAGCTGTTGTCAGAAATGAGCATTCTCTGTTACCCGAAATAAAAACTCTGTTATTTCTATTAGGTAAACTTACATCTTTTGAAACATATTTAACCCCTTCAGACCTTTTGTCCGGTATATCTAATGTGACTGTCCCGTTTTCAGATAGCCTGTCCCGTTGTCTCCAAGCACAGCTTCAGTAAGCCCAAATGTCCCGTTTTTAGATAGCCTGTCCCGTTGTCCCCAATCACAGTTTCGGGACTCCCAAATGTCCCGGTTCCAGAAAGAGAGAAACCAGCGATAACAATTTCAAAAAATGACGCGAAGAACAAAAAAAATTTGTTATGTCTAGTAACTCGGCGTAACTAGTCGTAACCTAATGATTAAAAGTCTTCTGAAAAAGTAAATAAATGATTACGTTATTTGCTTGAATAGATATTCAGAAACCGTCGTTTTTTGGCAAAAACTGTGAAGACGTTTTGAAACTTTAACATTTTTCAAAATTGCATGCATACAAGAATTAAATATTTTCTGATATGTAAATATTTTTTTGAAAGAAAACTTTTATGCTGAATCTAAATGTTATGAATAAAGAAAGTTATATCCATAACGAGTGGAATAATGTTACATTAACAAAATACTCCAGCAAACTGACATCAGATATTTTAATTCCATCACTAATTAATAATGGCATGAAATCCATGATGGGGACAAATTTTGAGACCCATTGTCTTGGAAACTATTAAAGCTAAAAGAAAAATAAAATCATGTATTTGTAGTAAATTTTACGTTCTTTATTTCGTAAATTGAAGTATCATGTGTAATTTGGAAATTAAATATTTTTCGAGATGTTCAAGAAAAAGTAAAAAGGGATGGGATGAAATCAAATCTAAGATGACGGCGCTAGATCCACCCCAGGACCGGGTATTTTTGGAGCTCCTCGTGAACGTGTGTACCAATATTCATAACTATACTATTTAGTGTTTTATCCAAACCCTTCGTTGTCTGGACTATCAACAAAGATTTTTTTCGAAGTCATACACTTTGAGGCCATTTATCTCAAAAATGTTGAAAGCTAGAAGAAAAATAAAAGCATGCATTTATAGGGAATTTTACGGCCTCTAATTTGTTTAATCACATGTAATTTGAAAATTGAATAGTTTTCAGGATATCAGGGAAAAACTGAAAAAAGGGGATGAGATCCAATTTGGAGGCAAAATTTGAGAGTCATTATCTCAGAAATTAGTAGAGCTAAAAGAAAAATAAAAGCAAGTGTTTGTATGGAATTTCACTCTCTTTAATTTGCTGTATCATATTTAATTTGAATGTTGAACTGTTTTCCAGATATTAAAAAAGAACTAAAAAATGGGGGGAATCCAATGTGGTAGCTAGAGCTCCTCACCCGGACCGGGGACTTTTAATATGCTTAAAAGGATTCCCTCACGATCATGTGTACCAATTTTCAAAACTATACGATTAAATGTTTTTTGAACCCATAGTTGACTGTAGTAAATAAATCACAGTCAGGAATAAAAATGGAGCTCAGTTACGTCTTAGATTTGCTTTCCATGCTCCGCGCAGAGTGATGCTGCATTTTTTTCTTCTTTTTATCAAACTTGGGTAAACTTTTGAATTAATCTTGTATGGGTGAAATGCTATGAATGTAATTAAGCAGTTGAACTCTATTCGAATTTCTGACTCTATACAATGATAGAATCACTCATGAGATTGCCGGACCTACTGGTACTTAAATATCAATTTTTAAAAAATTTTAAAAGTTTATATTCATGAAATTATGAAATCCAAGAGCGCAGGAAAATTCCGTATAATATTCACTTTCGCCTGGATCAATTTTGGCCACACATTGCTTAAATTTTAACTAGCTGCGTGGCCCGGCGATGCACGGGCTATCTCAAATGATGCGTCATTCCCTGGCGGAGAAAAGAAGTGAGGTCACGTGACAGATGCCCAACATTCTCTTCTAAATAAATAAGGAGAAAAGAGCGGTTCAAACATTCCATCCGCGTAAACGCGTCAAAATCGACTTATTTTAAAAAAATACAAAAAACGTCATTTTGTAAAAAAAAAAATTCCTTTTCGTGGCGAAATGAATGGCCTAATCGATTCCGGAATTATTTTTTGTCTGACTTTAGTACAGAGTGAAGGAGATAACCTTACGTTGCTCGGGATCCATATTTTTTCATTTGCCCGCTTCCAGTTTATATACGCATGAAGCAAGATGCACTGCATAAACGAATTCTCAAAGCACTCAGTGCGATCCATATTGCATTGCTGTAGCTTTCAACAATGAAAGAGAAACACGTAATTAAATATTTGTTTAAACAATGAAAAAGGTGTTTGAATTGCACTGCAACAATGAAAAGTATTGCTGCAAATTAATTTTTAATTAATATCTTTCTTACTAATTATGATTTCGGAATTTAAATGGTCAAAATGGATTCCATGAATTATTTCCCATCTTTTGGTACTTTCAGCGCGCTTCTCCGATCAGTGGTTCGCGAGAAGATAGTCTCACATACATACGTACAAACGTACGTACATACATACACGCACACACGCATATATACAATCAAATTTTAATAGTGTAGAAAATGCTTAAGAATTTACATAAGGATTTTTTGTGTGAGTGGAAGTAATCGAATAAAAGATGTCCTTCGTTGTTTGAATGAAATGTTAGTATTAATATTCATAGTAATAACATTTTGATTTATTTGGACTTCAAAATTTTCACTTTGTATTTGTATGTTATTTGTATTATTTAAGTCTTCGTTTATCAATATACTTAGTGAATTAGTGTAACTCTTTAATTATAAACAAACTAATTAAAATCTATATCTGTCTAAAATATAAATCCCTTCAGTAAAAGAGCAGAACAGAGGAGTTCTTCTACGACTCGTAAAAGTCAGCTACAAGTAGAACACAAGACACCCTATTAGCACAAAAATAAATAAAAATATTAATAAAAGGGATTATAAACGTGGAAGAGTAAAAAAATAACAGCATACAACGACATAGAAGTAAGAATCTAGTGAATGACTTCATCAGAGGCCAGACATCCATGCAGATTCAAAAATGGAATAGGTGTTCTGTAGAGGAAAAAGACTTTAAGGTCTAATAATAATTTAATATCCTCTTTTGGCTTGAACCTAATACGGAAAGTATTGGAAAGAAAAACATTTATCCAAAAAGAAGAAATTAAAGACAGTTCTTTAAATATAGTATAAAAAGAAGGGCTTAAAATCTTACCTCTAATAACATTTGTGGAACAAAGGAAGACGCTTTACTAAACGCGTTATAATGTAAACAAGGCAAATAGATACGTGTACCTAACTCCATCTAGTGAGGGAAACACTAATCAAAGATTTGAAAATTTTTTGTATATTTTTTATAAAGATTTTTTAGGGTTTTTAAATTTTATTTTTTATTTTTTATAGAATTTTTTTGATGTTTTTATGCATTTTCATAATTTTTATAATCAATTTTTTAAATATTTTTTGTTATTTTTTATACATTTTCATTTTTTTTGTATTTTCTTATTTTGTTCAGAAAAAAATTGCAGGTGAGCCATTAAAAATGTAAGAGGGTGTGGAATGAATATCAAATCCAATATCAGTGCAATGGAGAAATTGAGAGGGAAATTTTGTAAATATTTTAATTCTTAATAAAATAGTGAACTGGGTAGCCGTTTAGCTTTAAATTAATATTTAAATTATCAATGGCTTTGACAATAGCAGAATGGTTGTTGCAGATATTTTTGATTCTTTTAATTTGAGAGTGGATGGTATTTCTAATGACTTTTAGGTTGAGATTGGTATGATAATGACAAAGAGAAATGGCTCTAAAATGAAAGTCATCCCTTTTGTCATAGATACCAACCGAAATGCTTGAATCTGTAATTTTAATTACAAGATCTAAATAATTACAATTATTGTTATTATCATTGGTTTTATTCAGTTTCAGTTCTTCCGGATAGCATTTAATTAAATTGTCCAAGTTTTCAAAGTCAAATACAATAAGGCCATCAATATAACGATAGGTAGAAATAATATTATTTTTAATGAATTTTCTCTCGAATGTATGAAGAAAAACATTCGCTAGTGCACTGGAGAAACTCGTATCCATAGGAAGACCACACGATTGTCTGTAATAGCTGGTTCCATTGAAGAGATAATTTTCACAGATGTTAATATTGCAAATTTCTAGCCAACTATTTTTGTCTATGAAATTAGAGTTTAGGTATAAGTCATATAAATTAATGCATGCTTCAGTTAATTTCTCTTGTGGGAGGCTGGTGAAAAGATTCTCAAAGTCAAAAGTATTGATGCTATGAATTTTATTATCTTTAAGAAAGTTCAGAATTTCAATGTTACTACTAATTATAAAGGTTTCTTCTTTTTCAATTTTTTTGAGAATGATTTTAAGAATGTTGAAGAAGAATTTTCCAAAAAAAATATTGTAGTTGCCTGTGCCACATGTAAAGAATCTGAATTTTAAAGGAATTTTGTGAAATTTAACAGTAGGGAAAAGGTAAGGATATGTCAAATTATTTGTCTTGATTTTAATTTTTTTGGCTAGGACCAACATTCTTTTGTCTAGTTCTTTTTTACTGCAATTAATAAGTTTATATGTGTTTGAAATGTACTCATTGATCATAATTTCTTTGAAGTGGAGTTTACACATAATACAAAAAATATTTTCTGCTTTGTCTACAGTGGTGACTGTACAGTGGTACTATTAGCACAAGATATTTTATGATATATACACGATATTGCTACGGTATTCTGAATGCCGAACAACATACTAAAAATATCGTATGAATATTGTAGAACATCGTGTTCTAATAGGGCACTCTCGTCATTGGTAAGAACAGAGTTTCACCCTCTCCTCCACACTGGACTGCAGAGTAAGGCGGTCGTCCTGACAATATTGGCAGAATACCTTGGAGCTAGATACAACAGTCAATGGTCCTTCCATTGCTTCCTTGCAAAGCCTGTCTTAACCTCCGGAATCTTTGACATCACCGAGTCCCCACAACGTATGCTGTCTATACCGCGAAGCCTTCAGTGTTAGCACCCCCTATGGGCCTAACACTGAACTATGGGCCCAAATATAACACGTTGTTTAATGGAGCCTGTAGTCCTGAAGAGGGCTTAAATCTCCAGTATTGATTCAGTCCAGAAGGTTTTTCTTTTCCATGGGTGGTGCAGAGACATTTTTGTTTCTTTCACTTCCATTTTCTTCTCTACTTCAACTTTCGAGATCTCCAAAGGCCACCGATAATCATACTGTTGATCTTTATATATAAATTTTATAAATAATTCATCATTCATATTCATATTTAATAATATAAACCTCAGAGAACCAGAGGGTTCACTCCCATAGATACTAGTGTTAACTCATTTAAGATTGCCTTTTACATAGACAGTGCGCCACCAATAACCGACAGTGGGACCAACCAGACTAACGTCAATGTGACGCGAAGGAAACGAAGCCAATCCCTATCGTCATGACACGATATAAGCAATAATTAGTTATTTCAATCCTTATCATCACGACAACGATGTCTACTTTTATTGTATTTTTAACTCGTTTTTTGGTGACTATTAAATTTAAGAGTAGTTAATATCTTTTGCATTGTAAATTTTACAGCCTAAATAATGTAGTTCTGAAATAACGTTTTTATCACTAATAATCACTAAGTTTTAATCACTCAATGAATATGGAACATCCTTTTAATAAATTAATTCGTCTGTTTGTAGAGTACCAATAACTGAAAACATATGGATGTATAACTTAAGAGTGTAAAAAATTAGAACTTCAAAAAATAAGTTAAAAATTATAAAAAATAAGCATTAATAAAACCTTAAAATAAAACACAAAAATGCAAAATAGAACAAAAAATACAATTAGAATGAAAGCAAAATGGAAGAAAATTGTAAAAGAACCAAAATGGCGATTCTCCTCAGAGGCCACACGCCATTGTAGCTCTGAAGCAGGACAAAAATTTTCTGAATAAAGGAACGGCCATTAATTTGAGAAAAGATAGAATTTCTTAAAATTTTAAACTGAAGACATGAATGAAAATTGCAGAGTGTAATAGCTTTGAACTTAAAATCTTTTCGTTTATCATAAATTCCGACAGAGACTCCTGAATTTATGATTTTAATTTTCAGATCCAAAAAATTACATTTGTTCACTTCATTATTAGTTTTATTTAATTTATGCTCCTCTGGATAGCAATTAAGAATGGAATTAACATTATCATAATTAAATGATAAAAGGTCATCAATAAAACGGAATCCGAACACAAGTTAATTCTAAATTAATTCTCTCTCAAATGAATGAAGAAATAAATTGGCCAATGCACTGGAGAAGCAACAACCCATAGGAATTCCGAGAACTTGTTTATAGTAGTTAATTCCATTAAATAAATAATTCTCACAAATATTAGGTTTGCAAATTTCTAACCATTTATATTTATCAATTAAATCACTTTGGAAAATTATTCTTCAAATTTCTTAAAATTATTCTTAACAAGATAAAAGAAGAAGAGAGAACTTTATTATTGACAATAGCACTAAAATTTTGAATTTTATCAAAGAAATTAAAATTTATAATATTTTTACATTTGATTTTGAAAATCTCTTTACTGGTCTCCCACACAATAAATTAATTGAAGTTTGCTCAAATGTATATGATCTGTACCTAAATACTGATTTAATTGATAAATATAAATGGTTAGAAATTTGCAGAGCTAATTATTTATTTAATGGAATTAACTACTATAAAGAAGTTCTCGGAATTCCTATGGGTTGTTGCTTCTCCAGTGCATTGGCCAATTTATTTCTTCATTCATTTGAGAGAGAATTAACTAAGAATGAACTTGTGTTCGGATTCCATTTTATTGATGACCTTTTATTATTTAATTATGATAATGTTAATTCCATTCTTAACTGCTATCCAGAGGAGCTTAAATTAAATAAAACTAATAATAAAGTGAACAAGTGTAATTTTTTGGATCTGGAAATTAAAATTATAAATTCAGGAGTCTCTGAGGGAATTTATGATAAACGAAAAGATTTTAAGTTCAAAGCTATTACACTCTGCAATTTTCATTCATGTCTTCAGTTTAAAATTTTAAGAAATTCTATATTTTCTCAAATTAATAGGATTAAAAATATTTGTAATAGACCAATATGCTTTTGTTAAGGCTTTAGATAATTTAAAAAATATATTAAAAGATAACGGATATCCTAGTTATTTCCCAAAAGTTAATAATTTTTTTAAAAAAACAGCTTTAAGAATTTCTGTTTTTCTGAAGAATAGTTCGAATTCTTCTACATAGATGGAGCTAGGGGCTTGCTTCTTGATGTTATTGGGCTTCACTTATTTAGAGTGTCTGTTTTTGAAAGAAGATGAATTTTTGACTTTTGGTTTCTGTCTCATTTTTGATTCTGTTGTACAGGTATCTGTTTTGTTTTTCTTTTATCCTTTTATCCTATTTTCAGAGGTTGGACAAAAATTCAGGCCACATAAAGGAATAATTTTGACTAATGGTCGTTCCTTTATTCAGAAAATTTTTGTCCTGCTTCAGAGCTACAATGGCGTGTGGCCTCTGAGGAGAATCGCCATTTTGGTTCTTTTACAATTTTCTTCCATTTTGCTTTCATTCTAATTGTATTTTTCGTTCTATTTTGCTTTTTTGTGTTTTATTTTAAGGTTTTATTAATGCTTATTTTTTATAATTTTTAACTTATTTTTTGAAGTTCTGATTTTGTTTTCGTGTATTCTATCAGAAGCAGCTGCAAATGTGCCTTTCTGTATAATGCAAAATAATTTTAATTAATTTTTTAATTCAATTCTTTTTGCATTATACATTCTATTAATATTTAATTTAATTTTCGTTAATTTTATCAATTATAACTGTTAAGAGTGTAAAGTATTTTTCAAATTAACATGTGTAGAACAACATGTAGATGGCAATCATACCTCAACATCGCCCATCTGATCACGTGAACCGATAGTAAGAAGGAAGCAAAACGAATAAGCACTGGCAAATTCCAGCGAACTCTGAACTTAAACATTCGTCTGTGATGTTTGTAGCATGGTGTTTAGAGAACTGAAATATATACTTCTTTGTTATTTCTTAATTGATAATTATATTCAAGAAAAGACAATGATCATGTTTTCAGATATCCTCATGCAACGTAAAATGGGGGTTCAGCCTTCGAGGAAACGGGACAATTAAAATTTAAAATTATTCTGTGAATTATCCGCGGATTAAATGTGTTCAAAAATATTTCATCATTGAAAAAATAGTATGCCAGGAAGCCTGAGATTTCCATCTAAGAAGTTTTTAAGTTTCTCTGAGTAACACTATGCTAACAAATTTTTCTGGATTATCCAAGAACTTAATTACACTTGAAACTGTGACTGAATTACTATTCTGTCAGTAATTATTAAAGCTTACTGTAAAAGTATGAAAGATAGAATGATTATAAAGCAAGAAACTTTATTGTTATTATTTAGCTGTCACAATTTAAGGAAAGTCAGGTACAAGCAGCCAAGATTCAAAATATAAAAACTGAATGGAATTTTTGACATTGTTCGTCCCCTACAAGAGATTCAATATCTGGATTAAAACATGACAATTTCAACCTCAAGTCTTTTCTTACATTCAGTTTGTTTCTTGACTTATGTTTTATTAAAAAAACTTAAGTTGAGAAAGCACTTTCACACAGATAAGTGGTCGAGAACCCCATCAAATATCTCAGTGTAAGCTTGGCAATTGCTGGATACTGTTGTCGAACATTTATCCAGAATGGGAACAATGATGTTGTTCTAAAAGACGAGTTTAGAGTCTGGATACATGATATTTCAATTAGATACTTCTTCAATTGATGGTACACTTTCACGTTTTCTTATATAGTCTTCTTCAAAAGGATTTCTGATCAATTGGTTCTTTAATGTTCGGAAAGTAACACCTAAAATAAATATGAAGTGTCCTACTAATTCTTCGGACTTAGATTCTTGACTGTGTCCCGCGGCCCATAGATTGGAGGCTGCTATCTATCGTTCTCGGGATTGGCCTGAAAATGAAAAAAAAACAAAAACAAAGTGCTCTATTTTATCTACTTAAATGGTAATCAATAAAATATTGGTATGAACATCTCTAACCTTTTAGTACAACAAAAGAGATTCATCCATATTTCTGCAACAAAAATAATCAACAGTGTACTTGCAAAGTATTCATAATTTATATAGTATTTTATTGTATATTTATTTGTATCTGAATTGAATAAACAGCATTTTTGCTGATATAAAACAAACACAATAATATATATTCGTGTTAATTACTTTTAAAGAAACATTAAACTGAAATGTGGATATTAAGGATTCCATAGATATTTGATTGATTACAAAACTTCTCAAGGTTTTCACTATTCATACAATAGTGATTTTTAAACTATCAGAATACCAATAAGAAGATTTAGCAACTTCAATATGCTTGTTGAATTACCTAAATGAAGACCAGCTTGTTTAGAATCAATATTTATACATAATAACCTTAATCGGTATTTTCCAACATTAATATAATATCAAATTTTTTTTTCAAAATTTTACTTACAAGCATACATTCATAAATAATATTACAGCTATTTTCAAATAGCCTTATTTTACTATAGAAATATTTATATAATACTGTTTTAAAGTATAACTAAATGAACATTAGTAGTCTTTTACATATAATGATGTATTGTTTACATTTCTGAGCAAGTATTCAAATCATATTTCATATATATCTTAAGCTTCTTTTGCTATGTAGCTACTTATAAAAGTGAACTGGCATTTTAAATATTCTTTTGCTGATATCTCTTAGATGTTTTAAAAATTCTAGGTATGCAATTGACAATTTCACATATTTGCTTTTCAAAAAATTCGTATATCTGCTTAGTTGTAAATTGTGTATGCATGCAAATACAATCATTTAAAAAAAGCATAGGTTCACAGCATTAAAGGCTAAGATACTTTTAAAAAATATGTACAAAATAACATTACAATTTTTTATACATAACAGTTCCTTGTTTACATTGACGAGAAAATATTCAATACATATTTTATATGTGCCGATTTATATTTTATATGTGTTTCTTATAATTTTATAGTTTCTTACAAAGATTTACAGGTATTTAAAACATCCATCTGAATAAAATATTTATAGATACATTTTTTAAAAATTGTTTTCAAAACTATGCAAATATTATGAAATTTCTGTGCCAATTACTTTATTTATGAATGAGTAATGTTCTTTATACAAATAGTACAATAAATAATTATATAAGTTATTAGTATTTTAATCAGTATTATCAGGTAAATAAGCACATTCTGTACAATTCACTGAGGTGCAGTTTGGAAGAATGACAAGAACAGCTTCCAATAGAGCATCTATTATTTTTCCATTTGCGGTGAACATTATTAATGATGGAGGAACTGGCTCTTGAGACTTAAGATAAAAATCTTCTTACAATATACCCTCTGAAATCTTCCATCCATAATGTAAAGGACATAGAGCAATAACTCCTGGAATTCCTGTTTATTCCAGTCTGGTAATTTGCTTAATAATGATTAAATATGTTTCTGAAGAAAATGTTGATTTGGAGGAAGATTGGTATCTGATAAGCAAGACTTTAAGATTCAAAATGAAACTTAAAAATTTATAAATACCCAAAAACTGGGTATTTTGCAAAAAAAAGTATTTTTGAATAGGAATTCAAAATTTAAATTTATAAATACACAAAACCTGGTTGTTTTTTTGCAATTAAAGTATTTACGAATGGTGATTAAAAATTAAACAAAGTATCCCAAACCTGGCTATTTTGAGAAAAAAATGTATTTTTGAAATAGGCTTAATGAAGTATGCTTATGCAAAATGAAACATAAAATTTATATATATATATATTACAAACAATTAAAACTCAAATAACATTTTCAGTATGTACAACTATTGAACCAATAATTAAAATTAAATATAAAATTATTTTACCTAATTAATAATCATACAATGAAATATATATATATATATATATATCTATGAATAATATTAGGTTATATTGTTTTTTATTTTAATTTTAAATTAGGGTTTAATAGGTGTATATGATGAAAATGTTGTTTGAGTTTTAATGGTATAAAAAATATATAGTTATATATATTATATAAGGTATAATATTTTTAAATTAAAGTTCAGACCAATTTTTTTAAAAATTGCTATCAGGATTCAGAATAAAATATTCCAGAACTTAAACAGGATCTTAGGATAATTTACCTTCTTTGGTTTGAAGGAATGACACTTAAAATGAAATAATAATTTTGAAAACTGCTTATGTTATACAGATAGGGTTCGCGAAATTTCTGTTTCTTAATTTTCTCAGAATCCCAAGCTACAAGTCCTCCAGTCTTTTTCTGATTTAATGAGGATTGATTTACTCGCTTCACATGTATTAATAATATGGAAAATTTTATGTTGCAAAGACAAAAATGGGAAAGAAAAAAAGCAATTGCTTGGAACTTTTTAATGTTAAAAAAGGTAAAATTGTACTGTGATGTTGAGTATAAACATGCCAATGTAACCAAATTGGAAAAAAAACGTAAAAAAAATGTTTCAAATATCCTGTGGGGTTAAAAAGGGATGCAATAGAAAATTCATATAGTTTTAAACAAATTATAAAACTATGAAAACTACATCAAACTTTAAGTTTCAAGAACATTTAAGTACTGATTGTTATGATTCAGATGAACCCCGCCTAGCAGTAAAATGCCTGGTAGATCTTCAAATAGTATAAAAGTTTCAGCAATAACTATTATTCAGCACATTCACTATAATTTTTAAAACTATTGGAACTGAAACATCTGGTAACTTTTATCAGAAATTGTCTGGTTCTATGACTTATAAATCCAAAAAGAATTATGAACA